>JASDQU010029538.1:0-21793 GCA_032191745.1 Picea mariana | reverse complement strand
TTGAATATCAGTGAAATTCCGACCCCATTGGGTAATTCAATTTCGTATGCATTTGCTCCAAATTTCCTTATGATCTTACATGCTCCAATCTTTTTCATTTTCAGTTTGTTATATGTTCCCCTTGGGAACCTTTCCTTTCTTAGGTGTGTAAGAATCATATCACCAACTTCAAATTGAAGTTCTCTCCTGTGTTGATCTGCTCTGTGCTTGTACTCTTAGCTCGAGTTCTGTAATCGCTCCTTCACTTGGATGTGAAGTTCTTTAATTGCCTCTGCAAAATCTTCTGCACTAGCTCTTCTAGTTTCATTCTATTCTGAATCTTTCAATTCAGAAACTCCCCTTGGTTGTATTCCATAAACAATCTGAAATGGAATATGCCCCATGCTTCTATTGTGTGAATCATTGTAAGCAAATTCTGCCTGTCATAGAATGTGATCCCACTGACTGTGGTGTTCAGTCACTAGGCTTCTCAGTAAATATCCCAGGCTTTTGTTCATAACTTTTGTCTGTCCATCCGTCTGAGGATGATAAGCTAAGCTAAAAGACAAACTTGTCCGCAGCTTCTTCCATAAAGTCCTCCAGAAATGTCTGAAGAACTTGGTGTCTCGATCTGAAACTATACTCCTTCGTAAGCCGTGAAGTTTGACAACTTCTTTGAAAAACAGGTTCGCAATGTGAGTTGCATCACTGGTTTTTTGACATGGTATAAAATGTGCCATTTTCGAAAATTTGTCTACCTGCACAAAGATTGAATTGAATCCTCTTTATGTCCTTGGAAAACCTAATATAAAATCCATGCTCACTGCATCCCACGGCCTCTCTGGTATGGGTAATGGCTGATATAACCCTATGTTCTACCTTTCTCCCTTCGTGTGCTGACAAATTCTACATTTGTCCACAAATCTTTTGACGTCGGTCCTCATTCATGGAAAAAAATATGAGACATTTAATTTCGAGAACGTTTTATCATGATCGAAATGTCCAACTAATCCTCCACTATGCTTTTCTTTCAACAGATTCTCCCTCATGGAACATTTTGGAATACATAATTGATTGTCCATGAATAATAATCCATCCTGGATCATATATTTGGTCCATTGGCTTTTGTCCCTAAGAATTGGATTCTCAAATACCTCATATGCCTGTTTGAAATATGGATCATTTCTGTACATGTCCTTGAGATTATCAAAACCTAAAGTTTTGACTCTAAACTTCTGCACCAGCAAACATTTCCTGCTCAAAGCATCAACAACTTTGTTAGCAGTTCCAGAAATATGTTTAGTTACAAAAGTAAAATTTTGCATGTATTCAACCCATTTTTCATGCTTCTGGTTCAATATATCCTACTGAGTTACAAATTGTAAGGCATGATTATCACTATACAAAACGAACTCTTTAGGAACCTAATAGTGCCTCCACTTCTTTGGTGCTTGTATGACCGCATAAAACTCTTTGTCATATGTGGAGTCCTTAACCTTTTCCTCATTCAATTTCTCACTGAAGTATGTGACTAGCCTGTCATCTTGGCTCAAGACCACTCCAATTGCAAATCCACTAGCATCACATTTGACCTGAAATGTCTTGTTGAAATCTGGCAACACCAAAATTGGTTGTTCAATAATCTTCCTTTTCAAAAAATTGAAACTTTTCTCTGTTTCTTCTGTCGAGTGAAAAGATTTATGCCTTTTCTTCACCATGTCCATCATCGGTGTGCTAATTCCACTGAAATTTCTAATAAATTTTCTGTAGAAACTAGCCAATCCATGAAAGCTTCTAACTTCAAATTTACTCTTTGGCGATGGCCAATTCTTAATCACCTCCACTTTATCTGGATCCATTTTTAGCTTATTTGCAGAGATAACAAATCCCAGGTAAATGAGCTCTGTCCTCATGAATGATAATTTCTTCATATTTATCAGCAACTTCTCTTGCTGTAATCTTTTCATCACTATAGCCAAATGCTTCAAGTGCTCTGTTTCTGTTCTACTGAAAATCAGTATATCGTCAAGATATACAATGATGAATTTTCATATAAAATCCTTCAAGACTTCATTCATAAACCCCATGAAAGTACTAGGCGCATTTGTTAAGACAAATGACATAACAAGCCATTCATATAGCCCTTCATTTTTCTTGAATGTTGTCTTCCATTCATAACCTTCTCTCATTCGGATTTGATGATATCCACTTTTCAAATCAATCTTTGAAAAACAATTTGCTCCACTCAAGCAATCCATCAAATCATCCATCCTTGGCAATGGAAATCTATATCTGATGGTAATCTTATTAATTTCCCTTGATTCTGTACACATCCTCCAGCCTCCATCTTTCTTTGGACTGAGCACTGTTGGAACAGTGCATGGACTCAAGATTTCTCTAACCAATCCTTTGTCCATTAAATCCTAGACCTGTCTCTTGACCTCTTAATTCTCTTGCGATGTCAATATGTACACTGCTTTGTTTGGTAAACTAGATCCAGGTATAAGATCGATGTGATGACCTATACTCCTGATAGGTGGCAACGAACGAGGTAGTTCGTCCACTACTATATCAGCAAATTCTTCGAGTAGCTACTAGATTTCCTCTGGTAAATAATCCACTCTTGTGCTAGTTAAAACAATTCTAGGCTTCCTAACCACAATGAATTGTGTATCTTCTTTCTTATTAACCTCCTTAAGAAGTTCCTTCCCACTCATGAGAAGTACAGTGTTGCTTACCTCTGTTGTCACTTCTTTATCCTTAATTGGCAACAACATGTGAGTTATTCCATTCTTCTCTAGGGTGTATGTGTTCTTTCTCCCATCATGAACCACATTTCTATCATATTTCCATGGTATACCCAACAATAGATGACAAACATCCATGGGAATGACATCACATAGCATTTCATCCTTATATCCTCCTATTTTAATCTCAACTAAACATTGTTTAGTGACATTTACCTGATGCCCTTTTTGTAGCCATGAAACTTTGTATGGGCTTGGATCTTCAATAGTCTCCAACTCCCTCTTTTCTACCATCTCTGTAGAAATGAGATTGTCTGTGCTACCACTGTCCATGATGACCTTGCATACCCTGTTTTTGGTCTTGCAAGCAGTCCGAAAAAGTTTGTTCCTTTGGACTGTATTTTCTACCTCCTTCTCTGGCGTTAAGAGAAATTTCCTCATCATTAGTGATCTTCCACCTTTAGCATCTTCTGCCTCAATATTCCATCCCTGTGCTTCGGCAATGTGAGTTTCACCTCCTTCTTTCTTCTTATCTGGACATTCATAGGATTTGTGTCCATTCTTTCCATAGGTAAAGCATTTTATTTCTCCACCTCTGCCTCTTCCTCTTCCTCTGGTTCGAGGAAAAGTATTTTTGTCTGTAAACTTTACTCTCTATGGGCTTCCACCTCTCTCAGTTTGAGTCTGATGTTTCTTCCACTCTTCCTTAGGTTTTTTATTTTTGTATTGGGTAATTTTTTCTCCTCTGGCTTGACTTCTGCCTCGCCCTCTTTGACTTTGCTTTTGGCTCAGCTTCTCTTCATCCTTCAGAGCCATCTGATAAGCATATTCCACCATTCAGATGGTCATCATGCTCATCTCATATTGGATGTCATATCTCAGACCATTCATATATCTAGAAACCTTTTCATCATCACTTTCATGATGACCTACCCTGATGTTTAGTTTGTAGAACTCTTCAATGTACTCTTTCAATGTCATCAATTTCTGTCTCAAATTATACATTCTCTGAAACAAAGTAATTTGATAATCCTTGGGTATGAATTTTTCCTTCATCTTCATAACCATTCTATCCCAAATCTTGATTTTTTGCTTGCCTTTGCAGTGTCTGTCAGCCTGCAGTTCATCCCACCATAATGTTTCATGCCCTTTAAGTCTTGTGACAGCATGTTTGATCTTCTTGTATTCCTCAACATCCTCATAGTCAAAGTATTTATCCAGAGCTCTAATCCAATATAGAAGATCTTCAACATCTAGGTTTCCTTCATATATTGAAATGTCGATTTTTTCTCTAGCACCTATCCTTGAAACAACCCTGAATAGGCATTCTTCTACTGCATCTTAGGCTGTAACTTCTTCATTTCCAGTTTCATTTTCACTTTCAGATTTGTTGATATCCCCAGCATCAACTGTGCGCCTTTGTGCTGTCTCCATGGCATCAATCCTGGCACGTAGTTCACGCATCTCTCTTTCCCTTGCTGGATCAGGTGATTGTCTGTCTCTTCTTCTTGGAATTTCCCTTTCCTCTGGTGGGTCAGGTATTTTCCTGTCTCTTCTTCTCAGTGGCATGGCTGTAAAATTCCTCTTTTCCCCGCTACAGAAAAAAAAGAAATGTTTCTATGCTCTGATACCACAACTGACGCAGACCCCCAGACCCGCAGGTTGGGATCTACACGGGATCTTTTCTTTTTGGCCCCTGAGAGCTCGATTTTCTCTTTTATTTCCCTTTCGAAAAATCAACACCCACAACAAACCTTGAGGGAACCCCTCTTTTATTCTGGGATACTGATTTTCATGATTTTGCAAATCCCGTGGTCGAGCGCCTTATCTCTTCGACCTTCGAAACCCAAAATACTAATGCTTGCCTTTCCTGATGTCAATTTTGTCTTTTCGTCTTTCACGAAATTGGGAGTTGCGATGACGTGCAACTCTGCTCTCGACCCCTAGAGTCCCGAACTTCCGACCTCTAATTTACAAAAATGCAAATGTTTCAGTCCTCCCTTTCTCTTCACGGTTTCAGGATTTCAAACACTGAAAATTGCTTCCACTATGTCCTCGAGGTCCTTGAACCTTCGAACCCCGAAATGCCGAAATTTCATCTTCTGAAATCCTTTCAGACTTTCTCATACCAGAAGTTTGATATGATAAGTATCGAATGCTCTATCACTTCCGTGTTTTGGTTTTCGAAGTCCTGAAATGTTGCAATGGTATTTCTCCTCCTCTGCTTTCACGACCCTCGATAGAAAGTCTCATGTCCTTCCATGTGTCACCTTCTTCTTGTTCGAGTTTTCGAGTATCGGGAGTTTGGAACTCTCGAACCACCTTATGTCCTCGTAATCCCTGATTTTTTGAATTCCGATGTTCTGAAACACTTATACTCTTCATTGCTCTTTCCACACATGAATACTTCTATTCGCATTTCGAGGGTTTGATCAGCCAAGGATTTTTCTTACACTTTGGACTTTCGAACCCCAAAATGTCGAAATGATCTGATGTCCCAATAAGTCAAGATCAGTGGCCCCTTATCCGCCTTGTAGCTCCTGTAGATCCTATGGTTCTCCCTATTTCAAGAATTCCCCTCAGAGAATTATGACCTTTCAATATCTCCCCAAAGAACCTTCTGGCTCAATCAGACCTACGATCCTTTTCCTGAGCCTGGCCTTTGCACGGTGACCAAAACTCCTCTTCTGCTCTTCAACACTTTGAAAGTGCTGACCCTCTTGAGATTCCTTTCACAAACTCAATTCTCCTAAAAGAATTTTGCACGCACTCCTTGAGGCACTTATTCAAATATTCCTAAATATTTGAATCTCTTGACTCTGTGCAACTCTGCAACATCAGTCCTTCAATCTCTCAACCTCAGTCTATGTGTTCTAAGGTCTCAACTATCATGCACACACCTTGCACAGATTCTATGCTTTTCTTTCACTTTAGTTGAAATGAGAACAACGGTATCCCTCCCGAGCTTCCATAGATGAACTATGAACCCGTCAATGCACTCCTTGCGAACGCTTCACTGCACTCCTTGCAGGAACTCTGACTCAATAAGATAAACAATTGAGACACATTTCCTTACTCTCTCAGACTTCAATCACTTAACATGAAATCATACATACATAGCATAAAATCAAATTCACAACAAAAAGAGTAAAACAACCATAAGCATAACATTCACCATGTATACACAAAAAACATTAGAACCCCATGAGTCTGAATCAAAGCTTCATGTATTAATTTCAGAACTTTTGTACATGGATTCTTCTCTACCACTCTTTGTTTCTCCTCTATGCTCATGTACTTAATCATACAATCCCTCTCGATTGATACCATGATACAAAGACGAGGGTGTCTATAGTCGATTTTCCCTCTAGCTCCTAAAACTATCTAATCTAGAATTTAAATCTAACTACTTTCATTAACTATGCATAAATGCCTCTACACCTTATAGATGAGAGGGAATCACTCAAGATCTGTTTACAATATGGAAGTACACCTTCTTAACTATTTCATTAGTGCCTGCGCATCCAAACTTTCAAAAACATTTCAAACATTTTCAACATGTGCCAAAAATGTGATGGTGCTCATCCATGTTGTCTTCTTCCTCCAAGCTTGCTTGCTACTAACGATGCTCCTGCATCACACATGTTTTTTCAACAAAGAAACATGAAATACATTCTTCACATTCATGGAAGCATTAAATGTAATCATGTATGCAACTGGCCCTATTATGTCCAATATCTCGAATGGACCATACAATATGGATACTATCTTTGTACAAATTCCCAACTTTAATGAGATATTGTTGGGATTCACATTCAAAATATAATTCTCTCCCACCTTAATTTCTCTAGATATTTTTTTCGTATCTCCATAATTCTTCTATCTATCTTCTATTTCTTTCAAATTCTGCTTAATTCTAACCATTTGGTCTTCCATATCCTTGAATGATTCCATCCCAAGTACCACTATATCTATTGGGTTTTCCCAACTCACTAGAGTATTTCATTTTATACCATACAAAGATTCAAATGGGCTCATCTTCAAGGAATATCGATACCCATTATTATAGGAAAGTTCAAGCAAATGCAAGTAATCTTCCCACTTAGATGTCTTATCCATCACATACAATATTAACATGCCTTTAATGAATTGGTTGAATCTCTCTTTCTACCCATCTTACTGTGGATGGTATGTTGTGATAAAGTTCATATTTGTACCAATCCTTTAAATAATCCCCTCCAAAAATTTGAAGTAAACTTGGTATCTCCATCTGGGACAATTTCATTAGGTATGACATGCAACCTATCAATTTCTTTCATATAAATTTCTGCAATATTATCTATTGTATAATTCATTTTCGTAGGAACAAAATGACCATCCTTTATCAATTTATTGACAACTACCATTATTGAATCAATCCCCGGAAACTTAGTGATAAAATCAATTGTTACCACTTCCCATTTCTTCTCTGGAATTGACAATCATTGTAGCAAACCCACTGGGTGTCCATGATTATCCTTTATTCTTTGACATTCCATACATGTGCCAATGTAATCAACAACATCCTTCTTCATCCTAGGCCAATGGAATCATATTCTTGCTGCATCAATTATTTTTTGGTAACCAAGATGTTTGACATATGGAACATTATTCATTTCTTTTAACACCAAATTCCTAAGTTCTTTAGAACTAGGAACATAAATTCTATTTTTATCCATAAGGAGACCATATTCTTTCACATGGTACCCTTTTTGAATTTATGTTGTACATTTTCTTGTTGTAATATTTCTTTTACCTCTGGGTAATGTTGGTATATAACAACAACATTTAAAATTATGCTCTTTAAATCTGAACTATGCATAATAATGGTTGTAGCATGCATGAGGTTTACTCTTCTACTGAGTGCATCAACAACTTTATTTTCTTTTCTTTTGGTATGCTTGATGTAAAATCCATACTCACTTAAAAATTGCAGCCATATGGTCTACCTAGCATTTAAATTTGGTAGTTCAAAAACATATTCCAGACCACTATGGTTTGTCCTTAATTCAAATTTCTTATCCATGAGATAATTCCTCCACATTGTCAATGCATGAACTATGGAAACAAGCTCCAAATCATGTGTGGCATAGATCTTATCATGTTATTTAAGTTTTATAGACTCATAACTAATGGCATGGCCATATTGAATGAGGACTCCACCAAGTCCTTCTTTGCATGCATCTATACAAACCACAAAATTCTCATTTGGGTTAGCAATCGTTAAAATAGTTGCACAGGTAAGTAATTCATTGAGAAAATCAAAATTTATTCACACTTTTCTATCCATTCAAATTTAATTTGTCTCTTTTGTAAGGAAATGATAGGATGATAAATTTTATAGAAACCTTTTATAAACCTCATGTAGTATCTAACTAATTCAATAAAAGATCTGACTTCAGAAATATTCCTTGGTGATGACCATTCTTTAATGGCTTCAATATTCTCTGGATCCAATGTTGTGCCATGTTCTGAAATAATGTTCCCCATATAATGGATATGATCTTCGTAAAAATTTCACTTACTAAAATTATCATTTATTTTATTCTACCTTAGTACTTCCAATACCAACCTCAAGTGGTGTTTGTGTTCCTCTTTTGATTTAGAATAGATAACTATGTCATCTAGAAACACAATGACAAACTTCTCCAAATAATTTATGAATATGTCATTCATTAAGAGCATAAATAAATCTAGTGTGTTGGTAATTCCAAATGGAACCACTACAAATTCATAATGTCTATACCTAGTTCTAAAGGTTATCTTACTAATGTCTTCTTCCTTGATTCTTACCTGATGGTATCCGGATCTCAAATCTATATTTGAAAATATATTTGCTCCTCTTAAATGATCGAAAAGGTCATCAATTATAGGTACAATTTATTTGTTATGGTTAGTGTCTTTAATCAGTCATCTAAACTCAATACATAGCCTCAATGTTCCATCCTTATTTTTCACAATGAGTACAGGTGCTCTCCAAGGTGAAACACTTGGGCGTATGTACCCTTTCTTCAAAAACTCTTCCAGTTGCATTTGTAATTATTTCAATTCTGGTGTACTCATTCTATAAGGAGTTTTTGATACTGGGGAAACTCTTGGTACTATCAATATAAAAATATATCTCCCTCTTTAGTGGAAATACTGGTATTTCTTGGAATACATATTCAAACTCTTGAAATACTGAATAATCTTCAAGACTTAGCCCTTTTGTCTTTTCTGACTCTTCCACATCATTTCGATGCAATAGGAAACATGTTCTAAAACATATCTTTAACTATAATGATGAAATATCCCTTACAGAAATGGGTCTCAAAATTCCTTTCACAAAGCTCTATTTTCCTTCTTCATCAAGACATGTGAATGTCTTTTCATGGAAATCTAGGACATCATGATGCTTGTCCACTCAATCCATTCCAATTGGGATATCATAAGGTCCTAATAGGATGATATTTAGGTCATCATTAGTACTCACTTCATTAAAGTTTATTGGACAACCTCTAACAATCTCATTGATCCTCCTTTTGGTTCCAGTGGCTAGCTAAAACAAACCTGATTTTTCAAGCTTACTTTTCTCCAAATGAAGTCTATCCAATATTTTAGAATAAATGTAGAAATGGTTTTCTCCTAAATGAATTAAAATAAAAACATGATAATTAATTATATTACCTTCCGCTTCAATGACATTGGATTGGTACTGTGCTTGTCGATATTCTAATGATGCATATATTCTTGGAATATTTTTTCCCATGTCTTCTACTATGGCAGCCTATTGGATGTTGTGAATGGTATTTATTTTGTCATCTTTGCGAGCGAAATACTTGTACATGTGTTCTTCTTTTCATCCCAAAAATTGTGTTGGTATTATTCCCCTTTTACTCAAGGAGTCTTCCCTCTTGGATTCATCCTTAGTAATATGATCTTGATAATTTTTATTAGGGTTGTTTCTGTTGAAAGGAAGTTTGAATCCTTTCCTTCTCTGATAAGATTTATCCTTCTTATCCCTTCGAGAATTATACAAATATTCTCTACCCTTGCATTTCCCATATAGTTACTTAGCCTTTCTAATGGTCTTTATCAAAGATTTTGTAGCATCCTCGGGCCGCCAAAGCTAGGGAAATGCCACTTCAAACCCAAACTGTTATGTCCAAGTTATGATACCAATTTGTAACACCCCCATCCTTTTGTTGGGCAATGTCGCTTGAAATAAATACAAGATGAAACTACTTACTCTGTTCTGATAATCAAAATTGTCCATACCCAGGCATAGGCCTGCTGGGCTATGGCAGCCAAAGTTATTTCCAGAACATCATACATATAAACTTAAACAACTAATATGCATTCTACTAATACACAATTTAATGCGAAAATCACAAAAATCATACATCCAACAACACATGCAATTCTTATAAATATAATGACATGTACATGATACACAACATACAAATTAACATAGAAATGGTATTTATGTTTTTATGAGAATACCACCAATTATGTGCAGAACTTCCAAAAACCTCCCAGCCTTAGACCACATTTCTCATCACTCTAAGTAGTGGATCACCCCCAAGCTGGGACTAAGCTCCACCAAGGAAATGGATTCCTAAGCTAGGTTAAGACTACATAAAGTCACAAAGTGTAACATGAAGGATTCCCTCTGAGAAGCCTAATTATGTCCACTGCTCACAGACTTGCATTTCCCACAAGCCTCTCCCACCCCAAGAATATTCACCTTCACTATTCCATAGTCCATCGGCTGCTCCACTTCCCTTCCAAGGCTTTAGCAACAGGCCAGATGAGGAATTCTTATAGCGTTGTACCTACTGTTGGACTACCTCAAGGAGAAATCACTTCCCCATCAATCTCTCTCACCTATAGAGATTTGCTCACATGCCTGATAACCTGCTTCTTCAATCCACGGTCCTAACAACCCACCTCTTCAAAACCATAGGCCTAAAAACTTTCTTCCTTTATCCAGTTCCTAAGTCAAACGGTAACCATAGTAGAAAAATTGGGTATGGGTTCTGGTAATGACAATAAACCACACCAGTCTAGAGAAAAACATGGATAGCAATATAAAAATGGCTAGGGCGGAATATGGCTCAGGAACTTCTCAGTCATGTTGTGTCTCACAGGAAAACATGTTAGCTTCACAGGTTGCAAGTTTCAAAGGTTACATAGGTCAACAATGGAGATCATGCTCAACTCGTAAGTGGGTGCATGCATGGGAAGGATGGCAAGAATGGCTAGAGAACCCCCACAATGACAGATTTTCCCCCATAAAATTCCATTCACCCAGGTTGACACATGGATCTCTTGGGAGCTCGTTCCTCTCAACCTGGAGTTCATTCCTCCCCCCAAAGGAACTTCAGATAATAGGGGTTATTTCCCCAAACTTTGTTCTTTTAGGAAAATATATTATAATATTCCCTAGGCAATAATACCTCTAGCTTAGCCCTTTTTCCTAGCCTCTCGACCCCATCCCTTTCCCTATCTAGTGGATATTAGTCTCCCATAACTCTTTCTTCTTGGTTGGTCTACACGCAACGATGTAATTATATGAATGATGTGATTATTTATATATACAAAATCAGGCTCCATGTCCTTCAACATCTAGGCTCTCTCACCTAATAAACACATAATCCTTCCTTCTTATAAACACTTAGCTCACAAGCCTATAAAAATAATTAGAATTTAGGAGAGGCTCATACTTGTGGTATAACAATCCCCTCCTCTTATCTATGCATTGTCCTCAGTGCATCTTACTTACATAATATCAACAAGATTTCCAAAATATTAAAAATGATGTGGGTATACTAACTGCATAGCATTTTCATCCTCCCAAGTTGTGTCATGAGGATCTACCAGGCAAATTGAAGCTTTACAAGCCCTATGTCTCGATTCTGGAGTAGTTTCATTTCTCGGTCCAGAATGCGTACCAGATGCACTTGAAAAGTGTTTCCTTGCTCCGCCTGAATCACATTCCAATCGATAACACGATTAGAATCAGGTATATATTTCTTGAGCAATGATGCATGGAACACATTATGAATAATCATAGATGAAGGTAATGCAAGCATGTAATCTACTGGTCCAATCCTCTCTAAGATTTCAAATGAGCCACTCTAAATTCCCTATGAGTTATTCCTTTGTTGGCATATATTTTATTTCTATCTTAGGAAGCCTATAAATTTTGTTTTATCTTCAACATTTTCACTTCCATTTCCTTGAGCAACTTTGGCCCAACTACTCCTCTATTGGTTGGGTTGTCCTAGCTTATTGGTGTGTTTCACTTTCTTCCATAAAGTGTCTCAAATGGGCTCATCTTCGGTGATGCTTGATACCCATTTTTGTAGGAAAATTCTACCAAGTGTGGATAACCCTCCCTTTTAGATGGTTTATCCATCACATACATCCTTAGCATATCCTCTATCACTTGGTTCACTCTTTCCTTTTTCCCATCAATCTCGGGATGATAAGTTGTGTTGAAGTTCATATTTGTTCTCTGAACCCTTTGAATAATCCCTTCCATAACTTTGAGGTAAAATTTGGGTCTCTTTCAGACACAATTGTCTTGGTTATGCCATCCAAGCATGCTACTTCCCTCATATAAATATTGAAAACATTGGTTTCCTTGTGAGTAACCTTCATAGGAATGAAATGGGCAAATTTAGTAAGCTTTTCCACCACCACCATGATAACATCATGTTTCTTTCTTTTTATGGGAAATTGGGTGATGAAATCCATTGTCACGACTTCCCACTTCCACTCAAGAATGGGAAATGGCTGTAGAAACCCAGCCAGGTGTCTATGCTTAGTATTGACCTTTTGACACTCCAAACATATAGCAATGTACTCAACAATTTCCTTCTTCATGCTTGGCCAGTAATATTGGCTTTTGACTGCTGCAACTGTTTTCTGATATCCTGGGTGTCCAACATAAGGTACAACTTGCAACTCTTCCAAGATTTTACTCCTTAATTCATGAGAACTAGGTACATAAATTATGTTCCTGTATAGGAGAATTTCATTAGTTCCCAATTTATAATCTTCAAACTCCTGCTGCATTTTACCTTGTTGTAATTTTGTTACTACCTCCATGTACTACAAATATTCTTTTGTCGCCTCTGAAATTATTCCTTTAAGATCAGTTTGATACATGCTAATGGTTGTAGCATGCAGGTCATGCACTCTCTTTCTAAGTGCATCACCCACATTGTTTTATTTTCATTTGATGTGCTTGATATCAAATTCATACTCACAGAGGAATTCTAATCATTTTCTCTGCCTTGCATTTAAAGTTGGCTTATCAAACAAATATTTTAGACCATTATGGTCTATTCTCAACTCAAACCTCTTTCCCATGAGGTAGTGCTTCCACTTATTCAAGGCATGTACTATGGCTTCCAACTCGAAATCATGGGTGGCATAGAGCCTTTCATGCTCTTTCGATTTTTTGGATACAAAACATATCACAAATCTGCACTGACTAAGGACTCCACCAAGTTCTTCTTTGCACACATCAATGCAAACTACAAAATATTCATTCATATCCGCAATCCTCAGAATTGGAGCACCAGTTAACAACTACTTGAATTGTTGGAAGATCTTTTCACATTTTTTTGTCCATTGAAACTTCACCCCCTTCCTTTGCAAATAAGTAATTGGGTGAGCAATCCTCGAAAACCATGCAATGAATCTTCTGTAGTATCTATCTAGACCCATGAAGGATATGACTTCTATCACATTCTTAGGTGTTGACCACCCTTTAATAGCTTCAATATTTTTAGGGTCCACTACTATCCCTTCTTCAGATATTATATCCCCCCAATAGTGCATTCGGTTCTGATAAAATGAGCACTTGCTCAATTTTTCATATAGATGGTGCTCTCTTAAACTTGTAACACCATCCTCAAGTGATTTTCATGATCTTATTCCAACTTGGAATATACAAGGATTTCATCCAAAAATACAATGACAAACTTGTCTAAGTATTCCTAGAAAACACCATTCATTAAGCACATGAAAATAGTTGGTGCATTTGATAACCAAAATGGCACCACTATGAACTCATAATGACTGTACCTTGTTATTAAGGTGGTATTTCTAATGTATTCATTTTTTATTCTAACCGGATGATCTCTATATCTGAGATAAATATTTGAAAATATCCTTGATCCTTTAACTGATCAAAGAGATCATCGATCCTTGGAAAATGATACTTTTTCTTTATAGTTACTTTGTTTAATTTTCTGAATTCAATACACAAACTCAATGATCCATCTTTATTCTTCACAAATAAAATTGGGAAAATCCAAGGTGACACACTTGGTTATATATACCCCTTCTTCATAATATCTTCAAGCTACATTTTTAACTCCTTCATCTCTGGAGTACTCATCTGGTAGGGAGCCTTAGATATGGGAGTTGCTCCAGGAATTAAGTTTATAGAGAAATCAATATCTCTCTTTGGGGGTAATCCTGGTATCTCCTTAAACATATCCTAAAAAAAAATTAGGACTGAGTGATCCTCCATATTTGGCACCTTATCCTTAGGTTCTTCCTCCATATGGGTTGAAAATATTTGGAAACCCTTCCTGTAACACTTCTTTAGTTGCATTGTTGAGATCTCTCAAACAGTAACTTCCTTGTGAATTCCTTGGAATTTTCTTGGGCTCCCTTCCTAATTCAGGAAAGTGAATGCCTTGTTATGATAGTATAAGATAGCATGGTGTTGGTATAACCAATCCATACCAATTAGACAGTCATATGGAACCAAGGGAAGGATGTTCAAATATACCTTGGTACTTATCCCATTCATGTCCATTGGACATGATTTAACCAGCTCAAAAACTTTTCTCTTGGCTCTTGTTACTTGTAGCCAGTTGTACCAACAAATATTTTCCATGCTTTCTTCTTGGAAAATGCAATTTTTCCACTACCCTAGGATCTATACAGCTATGACTAGCTCCTGCATCTATTAAAATAGTAAATTCATGGTTATTGATCATACCTTCTACTTAATTAATGTGTGATTGAAACTCAACTTTCTTATTGTCCAGGGATGCATAGATCCTTGGTACACTTATGCCCATGTCCTCCATTGTTTTAGCTTGCTGTACATTTTGGACAGCTCTAAGATTGTCACTTTCGTGAGGACAATATCTATAATTATGGTCTCCTTTACAACCCCAACATTGAATGGGTATATTCCTTATCCTTTTCCCACCTACCTCAACCATTATGTTCTCTCTAAAAGATGGTTGTCCTTGAGGAATGTTTCTGAAAAATGATGGCTTGTTCCCCTTCTTCCATTGTTCCCTCTTAAACCTCTTCTTGTCTTCCCAAGATTTTTGGAAAGTAGGATTTCCTTTATAATGATCATATTGGCTCTTCTTATGGTTTCCTCCAAAGTATTTGGGTCATCATATTGAATATTTGCACTGAAGAAAGATGGAAGTCCACTCAAATATCTTTGGATCTTAACTATCTCATCTTTGATAAAGGAGACATGCTTCAACAGTTCTATAAATTTCCTTTCATACTCATCAATGGTTATGCTTCTCAGTTCGAGTCCAAAGAATACTTTCATCTTTTTGTCATAATACCTATTGGTTAAGTATTTCATCTCAAAATGCTTCTTGAATTCCTTCCAAGTCACATTTTTCTCTCTGATGTGCCGCACTTGCACAATATGATCCCACCACATGGATGACTTTCCTTTAAGCTAGTAGATAGCAATTCTTCCTTCTACATGAGAAGAATAATTATGTAGTTGGAAATATTGTATCATGCCCAATAACCATGTCTTGACATTCTCATCTTTCTTGTTCTCTCCATCAAAAGTAGGAGGTTTGACCTTGTTCATTTCTCCTTTCAATTCATCCACCCAAGACCTCTTATGCTTCCTAACAAGAGATGGAATTGAGTTGCTATGCGCCCTCCTTTTGGATTGACTTTGAGAGCTATGGTGATGTCTCCTATCGCTCCTGGATCATCCTCTTTCCTCAGGGGTCTTGTGGCTTTCTAATTTGCTGGAGACACTCTCCTTATCCAGCTTCTTTTAAATTATATCTAGGATTTTCATTAACTTCATATTGAAGCCTTCTTGATTCTCTTTGTCTTTCATAATCCTTTAGGTATCATCTTTGTGAGTCTAGACATATTTTTTTAAATTTGTAATGGTTTCTACCATGTTCATGTTACCATCTGTTGAAATTACTAAGAAAACTAAGAGGGGGGGGGGGGTGAATCAGTTGCTACTGTGCTTAAACAATTTAATTCAATTAAACAATTATTAAACTTTCTTCAAGTGATCATCAATATTATAAAGCATATGGACAACATAAATAATGAGCATCAGTCACACATAACATATACTCAGAGACATATTTTCATGAGGAAACCCATAAAGGGAGAAAACCTCTTCTTCTTCGAAATGATAGGCAATCTTTTAAGTTCTGTACATCATCTATAATTGAGAACCAACTCAATGTGAGGCCACTACCTCTGTTTTACAAGATTCAACTTGTTTGAGAGCACCAACTCTCTGGTTTCTCTAGCACCCACTAGAAGGAAGCACCAACTCCCTGAGTGTTCCAGCACCAACTGGATGAAAGCACCTACTTCCAGTTACACAGGCACCAACCTATATAACAAAGAACAATTGTTCTCCCTTGCACCACCCTGCCACCCTGGTTTTTCTGGCTTCCACCAAATGGAAGCTACAACTCCCTGTGTTCAAGAACCCACTTGAACCTCTGAGGAAAATGGTCCTCCCTAGAACCTCCCTTCCACCCTAATTACAAATAAATGATTGAATAACAAACACATAGATAAATCGATTCTTACCAATTCTACATTGTTCTGCAATTCTCTTCTGCTACATTATTTTTTGCTTTGTTCATATTTGGCTTGACTTGCTATCTCTGTCTATCTGTTATTTCTCTGTCCTTCTCATCCTCTTTGATATCTGCACATTCTTCTCTCTTCACCTTTTCTCTTCTATTCAGCTTCTGATCCTTCTCTCTAAGATTTCTTTACACTATGCATATTGTAGTTTTACTTTTCTACAGTTGAACTCTTTTTTCAGTTAGAACCACACACTCGCACAGTCTCTATGTTTTTCTTTTATACACACCAACCACGAAAGGTACACCTTGAATATTCTTGGGCAAAGAAAACATCTCAGCAACTGAAACGCCAACCGACCAAGAATCATGAATCATTTTTTCTAATTGATTCGTAACTGGTCAATTAACTATGAGATGAAACAGTAGCCCTCCGATCATATTCAAGTTCACCTACACCATTGTAAAAAATGATGTGTCTTGTGCTTATTTCTCCATTTCGAAATTCAACATTTCGGCATTTTGGCATTCCTTGTGATGAGATAACTTGACGCTCTATGTTGCGATCCCCGAAACTCTGAAAAGAAAAGCTTAGCTTGACTAGCTTCAATTATTTCTGCATTTCACATTTCGTCATTCTGCAAGTTCGAGGGATTTAGGGAACTACGTTCCTTTGAATTTGCAGTTAGTGAAATGACAGTCATTCCCCAGATGTCCTATGGATCCAAAGGTCCATATCTTATCGTGAATTCAAAACTTCACGGCCTTCGTCGTGTCTGATTAACGGTCCAAATCAATCCTCGATCCGATGGCTAGAATTATTTCATGATTTCGCATATCGCGAATTCGGGACTCCTATGGTGAAGCGTCTTGACACTTGACTCATTCAACTCCCGGTATCTGAAACTTTGAAACGTAGTGGTTTTGCTGGATTTCGGCATTTCACATTTCGCAACTTCGGGTCTCCTGTGGTGAAGTGTTTCGACACTTGACTCCTCCAAATCCCGGTATCTGAAACCCCGAAACGTTGTGGTTTCATTGGATTTCGGCATTTCACATTTCACAACTTCAGGTCTCCTGTGGTGAAGTGTTTTGACACTTGACTCCTCCAACTCCTGGTATTCGAACCTCTGGTATGTATTATATGACATTTCATGACTTCGGGTTTCGCAATTTCAGGACTCCTATGATGAAGAGTCTTCACTCTTGACTCCTCCTACTCCTGGTATCCAAAAATCTAGTATGGAGTATTTATCATTTCACAACTTCAGGTTTTGAAACTTTGGGACTCTTTATGATGAGAGTCTTTTCCATTTCCATCTCTCAGTATCTGAAATCCCAGTATCCAATACCTCGAAATGGAGTCGGATCAACGGTCCACAATCTCCTCGAACCAATGGCTCAAATCATTTCACCATTTCACATTTTGCGATTTTGGAACTCCTGTTGATGAGAGTCTTTGACATCTCCATCTCCTAGTAACCAAAATCCCGATATTCAATACTCCGAGTGGTGCGCATGTTTCGGGTTTTCGGGATTTCACATTTTGGCACTTTGGGACTCCTAATGATGAGAGTGCTTGATATCTTCATCTCCCGATATCCGAAATCCTGGTAGCCAAAACTCTAAAATGAAGTTTGACCAATGCTTTGATATTGCCATTCGATCTTCAATAAGCACACCTTCGCATTGCTTTCGACTCTGTGCTAATTCGCTTACTTTGTTCTTATTTTGCAATCAATGCATACTCTGATCTTTCCATCAATGACAAGAATACTCTGCCTGTTAAACATGACAACCATCATACTCTGCCTTCTGTCTGAAAACATGCCAACAATCTCCCCCTTTGGCATTGATGAAAACCCCATGATGCAACTAGACCATTGTAGCATCCTTGAAAAACATGCAACTATACCAATGTAGTATCCTTGAAATCATCACACTTTCTCCCCCTTTGACATCAATGTCAAAAAAAAACACGCTCCCCCTGAGCTGTTGTAGTACATACTCCCCCTGTCAACTACGAGTAGCTTAGAAATACATCAGATATTCAATAAGCCCTAACCAGGTGAACATATTAGACACAAGAAATTATAACCCCCAACTTTTGACAAAGATATACAAAAGGGGTTGCTGCTAATGGTTTAGTAAAGATATCAACAATCTGTTCTGTGGAAGGAATATAATCTAGCTGAACAATTTTGTTTGTAACTTGTTCTCTGAGAAAATGGTAATTTATTGGAATATGCTTAGTCTTGGAATGAAGAACAGGATTCTTAGAGACACTAATGGCACTGGTGTTATCATAGTGAATTGGAATCTGATCAATGTAAGTTACCTTCAAATCTGCAAGAGTTTGAATCATCCACAAAATTTGTGTTTAGCAAGTAGCAGTAGAAATGTATTCTTCCTTTGTAGTCGATAATGAAATGAATCATTGATTTTTGATGAGCCATGCTACTGATGAGTCACCCAAAAAGAATGCTCCTCCACTGGTGCTTTTTCTCTCATCAACATAGTTTGCCCAATCTGCATCTGAATAAGAAGTTAACTGAAAATTCTTATTTCTGGGATACCATAGACCATAAGTCATTGTTCCCTTCAAGTATTTGAATATCCTTGTGACAACTACCAAACAACTTTGTTTAGCAGCAGACTAATAACGACCTACCATTCCAGCAGCTTGCATTATATCAGGATGGGATTCTATGATGTACAAAAGACTGCCTATCATAGAGCGATATGTCATTTGATCAACATCTGGTGAAACATCATTTTTACTGAGCTTGCAACCAGCCACCATAGGTGTGATAATAGGAGAGGAATCCTCCATCTGAAATTTCTTCAACATCTCNAAAGGTCTTATGACATGAATAAGAAAGAAACATTCTGATTGCTTCCAATCTTGCCACTGGTGAAAAATTTTCATCAAAGTCCATTAGTACAACCAAAAATAATATCATCTACATAAACCAAAACAACTAGTAAATTGTCACCTTCAGACTTAATGTAGAGATTGTTGTCAACAGTTCATTTCTTGAACCCTTTGTCATGTAAGAATTTGTCCAGTCTTGTTTTAGTCCATATAAGGCCTTCTTCAACTTACAAACATAATCATGATTATATATCAATGAGAATCCTTCAGGTTGCTCCATATATACTTCTTCCTCTAGATCTCAATTAAGAAATGTTGACTTAACATCCATCTGATAAACTTTAAAGGTCTTATGACATGAATAAGAAAGAAACATTCTGATTGCTTCCAATCTTGCCACTGGTGAAAAATTTTCATCAAAGTCCTGACCTTCAACTTGTGCATACCCTTTATAGACCAATCTGGCTTTATTTCTAACAACTTGTCCTTTTTCATTCATTTTATTTTTGAACACCCATTTGGAACCTATTACATTTTTATCTTTAGGTCTAGGGCCAAGCTCCCAAGTATTGTTCTTTTCAATATGATCAAGCTCTTCATTCATTTCTCTAATCCAATCATCATGTTGGCTAGCTTCATAAAAAAATTTAGGTTAGGTCATAGATAAAAAAGCAACATGAGATTGTTCTGAGTCTTTAATCAATTTCCTTCTTGTCTAAACTCCTTTATTTATATCTCCAATTATCTGATTTTCAGAATGATTCTTTCTAACAATTCTGAGAGGTGATTTTGCTTCTTTCCGCTAATTTGTGTCAGTCAAAGTATTCGTATCTTTATCTGATTTAGATTATTCTCTTTCTGATCCTTGGACTTGTTCATCTTCATGTTCAACTATATCTTTTGTTCTTGGTTCAACACTTCTTACATTTTTGACTGGGATTTCTTCATCAAATTTTATGTCTATACAATCAACTAGTTTATGTAGCCTCTTATTGTAACATATGTACCCATTATTGTTTGTAGCATAACCCAAGAAGATACCTTCATCAGCCCTGTCATCATATTTGCAAATATTTTCATCATTGTTCTTGATATAACATTTACTTCCAAAGACTTTCAAATGTTTGATTGAAGTAGGTCTTCCAAAAAAATAACCATAGAAAAAACTTTTGTACCTTGAAGAAATCTATCTTCTTTGAGAATGTCGATTTTTTTCATGCCGATAATCTCTCTGATCTACGGATTCGGTTCTGGTATTTTTTCTTTCATTCCTTCTTGGTGGTTGATTTTCTTTCTTTGTTTCTGTAGAGTGACTATTGTCAATGTTTGAGGATTTGACAAACTTGATAGGTTTTGTATTACTTGGATGATCACTACTTGATCCTTCTTCATACCCCAATCTAGTTTTCAACTTTGGATTTCTTTGCTGATTTAGAATGGAGGTTAATCCTTCTGAGGCTTTAATACTTGGCAAATTTTGGTGATACAATCCCTTAAATTTCTCCATTTCTTTTCTAGTTTTTACTATCTCTTCTTCTAAGTCTTCACACCTGGATTTCTTCTCTGACAACTATTGTTTCAGTATGTCTTCTATTTTCTTTGCCTCTTCTAATTCCACTTTCAGCAGGGCAAAATCTTCATCAGGTTGTTTACTTCCTTTCTCAAACTGTATCAACATGTTAAGAACCAAATATCAATATAGCATAGAAAATCCTCAGAAAAAGTACTCAACGCCTTGAAAGTGAGATAATTTTATATAATAAGCCTCTTCGAGGGGGAAATCTCCTTTTACACCACTTAAATGTTCAAGTACAAGATGATTCAAAATGAAAATGTCTCCTTGGTATATATAGGAGACTAGGAGGTATAATTACAACTAATGGCCTAAAGCCGACATAAATAAAATAACATTACTAATATAATATGCCCCAATTAAGGGGCAATGAGCCAATATTAGGTCTTAACATGCCCCTGCCCTTGATACAAGTGTTGTCCGCAATGCTTGAGTAACTCTGGATGCTTCTGTATAAAAGACTCGTCTTCCCAAGTGGAATCTTTAGTCGGTAGTTTCCTCCATTTAATGAGATACTCTGAAATGGATCTATTCCTCAGCTGGTGAATTCTTGTGTCAGTGATGGCTTCAGGCTCCAACATGATTTTTCCTTCCTCATCAGGTTCTGGCAATATATTTTGAACTGGGATCTTGTCACCTATAACCTTCTTTAAGCATGAAACATGGAAAATAGGGTGTACTCGTGAAGATGCAGGCAACTCCAATTTGTATGCCATAGTACCAATACTTTGCAACA
>JASDQU010029537.1:7779-21618 GCA_032191745.1 Picea mariana | reverse complement strand
AGATACCCAGTTCAAGATTGATCTAGGCCTCCTATGGTTTGGATGTTGAAGTTGATCAAGAAGGTCAAAAGAGTTGATAACTCTATATCATGAGTTGTAGATCACTAGTTTGATAGCACCATTGGAGGGTACATCATAGAGTTTGTTGTTGACAGAGTAGAATCATATTGCCAAGCCGAGAGATATTTCTTTAAGGGACCCAGAGGGAAATTTCTGCATTTTATGAAGCTGAGAATCAAGATGATATTGCATGAGAAGAACATCTTGAAGACACAATAGATTGGTTGGATCAAGAAAGGCTAATGTTCAAGAATTCAGACAACGACAACAACACAGAAGATGAACATACACGTAGTGGGAGTGTTCCGAGAAGTCCATCTTGAAAACCTGTTTAAGAAGAACTACAGGGAGGAGTGTTTCTACTATGGAGAAGAGGCAGATCTTACAGACGATGAACATTCAGAACCCACTAGGGCAGAGGAAGGAGAAGCTGAAGAACTTCGCTGAAGAGAACCTGAAACCTCAGAAACTGCGCAGACCATCGAAGTAAGTATTGTTATCCCTCCTGTTGACTCAGTAGTATTAAGCAACCAAAGTAATCCCAACCACCAGAGTACCCAGAGCACTATCAATAGTAGTCCACCACATACTCAGTCATGAACCCTAGGAAGATCTATGGCAGATGAGATGAGACTTCATATTTTTAGGGGAGATGGATCTGAAGATCCCGACCAACACTAGTTTCTATGTGAAGCTGTATGGAACATTAATAATGTCACAGATGAAGCTGTCAAAAGAACTCAGCTCAGTTCAGTACAACTCTCAAAGATCGTGCACTGAGTTGGTACATGAATCTTGTTCAAGGACTTGCACAACCTAAGCCACTGAATCAGATTAAGAATGCACTGATTGCAGAATTAAAGAAACCTAAGTCAAGGTCACAATGTATTACAAAACTGAAGGAGATCAAGTAGAAGGTAGCTGAACCTATTTGGGAATTTGACCAGAGATTCAAGACCTTAACAGGTCGATTGACTTTTCATATCCTAGATGAACAAAACAAAGAATGGTTCATTGTTGCGCTCTTGCCACACATCCGGGTTCCTCTTATTCAACAGAATATTGCTTCGTAGTATGAGACGTTGGGGATCTCCATGAAGATAGAATCATCCCCTATGGGAGAATCTAGCTCAGGTATGAGTCAGATCTTGAGTCAACTAACTAGTTTGTCTCTACAGGTTGAAGATATGAAGAAAGACAAAGGAAAAGATAAAAGAGAAGACATATGGTGTGTCATATGCAGATCGGAAGGCCACGACAAGGAACACTATCCCCTATTTAATGAATACTTGGCTTTGGGAGTTCTGAGCCCTTTGAAGAAAGTCACCTTACCTTGGTGCGAAGTATGCAGAAACAGACATCGCCCTGGTGGGTGCTACTACATGCAAAAGTATGTTCAAACACCTACACATTTGTACTGCACATTCTATAAGTGTGTAGGACATGATGATAGGGATTGTAGGGATTATGATCTCATGCATGAAAAGTAGAGAGAAATATATAAGATTCAAGTTGAAGTATGGAAAGAAGGAAACACTACGCAGTATAACTCCCCTGGGAGAGGAAACTTCAATCCTCACGGTGGATTCAAAAGAAGAGGACGATGAGGAGGAATGGGTCGAGGTTGAGGAAAAATTATCTGTTATAACTGTGCACAACTAGGAAACCTCACAAGGGATTGCCAGAACCCTAGTACTACTTCCAGCTACTGCAACTCGTTTGACCATGTTATAGAAGATTGTCCGGCATTGCTAGCTAAGATTCAAGAAAGACAAGGACCTCAGCAGAACCCGCAAGTGAAACTGATATATGCTGAGCCTTGTGAAGAAGACCCTAGAGTCATTGTTATAACAAGAGGAGGTGTTTTTACAGGAGATGAAAAAATGACCCAAGGGAATATTACAGAAGACTTAGGAATCAGGAAAGCTACAGAGAAGACCCAAACTTTTGATGCAAAGAAATAAAGACAAATATTTGAGGAAGCAAGAACAAAGTTCATAGGAGACCAGGGTTCTTCATCAAAGACAAGACCAGAAGTGAGAGAATATGGAATGCCTTTGGCATTTGATCAGTCTGCTTCACTAAAAGAAGGAAAAGAGGTAAGCAATCTCATGGAATTTTTATATACTTGTATTAAGTTGATTTAGGATGAAAGCATTGTACAAGAATTACAAAATCTAATCAAACAATATGACATAGGAAAGATAGACCCCTTACTGAAAAGGGAAGTACACCAAATCGGTAAGAAGAGAAGGACAAATAAGGAATTACATTTGAATGCTCAAATAGGAGAATATGAGATAGACTATGTGGTCCTCGACTTAGGGTCAGAGGTCAATGTCATGACGAAGCAAACCTGGGAAAATATGGGAAAAACAAAGTTGATATATTCCCCTATCAGGCTTAGGATGGATAACCAGCAAGTTGTAAGTCCAATTGGTAGATTGGAACACATCCCTATGTACATTGATGGAGTGAGAACATTTGCAGATTTTGAGGTAATTGAGATTGTTGATGACATCTGCCCTTACCCTGCGTTGTTAGGAATTGATTGGGCCTTCAATAACTCTACTGTTGTTGATTTAAAGAAGAGATGTGTGAATTTTGAAAAAGATGGCCTTAGGCTCATCACACCCTTAGATACAAATGAAGTTCAGTGGTACACAGAACCTATCAGAGAAGAAGACCAGGCATATGCACTAGAAAAAATATATAAGCTAACAACCAGAGAACAGGACTACATTAATCCCACATCCGATGGAAACTTAAGCTGGTGAAGTGATAGTGCATGTTCATCAAACTCAGAAGAAGCACTGGAGAACTGGCAGAATAAGATGTATGAATTATCTACAAGAATATGTGCTAGACTAACCAGAGAAGTTCGTTGGATCGGCACAACAATAAGTAACTTACCCACCTTTGATGGTATGAATCCTTTGGAAACCTTCCTATCAGACTTTGAAGAAAGTGTACCAATACAACAGAGGTTGTTGGCAATGGATGAGGCCTTTAAATACACACCAACAAGATGGTGGGGACACACAAAAGTAATATCACAGACTAGACACAATGTCGTACTTTGATGACAGCGAGGTTCTCAACACAAGTAGAAGGTTGTGAAGTTCACTACAAAGATTGAAGCTGCCCAAAGGACCATGTGTGAAGCTTTGAGGTAGCCTGGAGAAACATTCCTCAAGAGCAATGGGTACAAAAATTCATCAACACGCTGGACAGGACACCTATCAACTGGTACCTTTAAGAAGAACTACGCCTCATCACTATAGATTGGGAAGGTATGATTAAGAATTTTGTAACTAACTTCTTATTTGAAAGGCAATATCCATCAGTAGATCAAGCATTACAGATTATGAAACAGAAAGTATTCGAGGAGGTATCTAGCCTTCCTTTGGAACAATAAGAGGATGAATGGACTACGCAAATTTTAGGGCCGCTACAACATCAATGCCAATGAAGACAATGATCCGAGGAAGGTCAACATCGCATAAATAGAGGGCCAGAGAGATGTGGAAGGACCATGGAGTTTCATGTGCATGTCGATGCGTATTCCATTGCTTTAGGAGTTGTGTTAGCACAGCTAGGAGAAGGAGATATTGACCACATGCTAGCCTTTGCTAGCAGAAAACTATCAACTGTTGAGATCAACTACACCACCACTGAGCGAGAAGGATTGGCCATGGTGTATGCATTGCAGAAGTTTTGTCACTACTTGTTGGGAAGACACTTTAAAATGTTTACTCATCATTCTGCATTGAAATACCCAGTCAGCAAGCCCGTGTTGGGGGGGAAGAATATGTAGATGGCTGCTGCTATTTCAAGAATATGATTTTGAGATCATAGTAAAGCCAGGGAGAATGAGCAAAGGTCCTGACCACTTTTTGAGGTTGGAACATGGTAAAAAGCCGACCAGTGTAGAGGATGCATTGTCATATGCACAACTACTAGCCATTAGAAATATCGATGACCACTTTGCAGAGACAGTCCAGTTCCTATCAACAGGAATGACACCTAGTGAGCACACAATTCCTTAAAAGAAACAGCTAGTAGTGCACGTTGTAGATTTCTCACTTATAGCCGGACATCTATACAAAATGTAACCTAATGAGATATTGAGAAGGTGTGTTATGGAGGCAGAGTGACCACTAATCCTCGCAGAAGCTCATGAAGGCATCAAAATAGGATATTATGCAGGAAAAGCAACTACACAGAAGGTTCTTAGAGCTGGCCTTTGGTGGCCTACTTTACACAGAGATGCTAAAGAATATTCCAGAGCCTGCAATGTGTGCCAAAGAGTTGGAAAACCATACAGAAGAGATGAAATTTCATTGGCACCACAACTGACCCTACAAGCATTTTCAAAATGGGCCATCGACTTTGTTGGACCTATAAATCCACCAGGAAAGCGTACAGGAACAAGGTACATAATTACAACAACAAAATACTTGACTAGATGGGCCGAAGCAAGAGTATTCAAGGACTGTAATGCAACTACAGTTGTGCGCTTCATATTTGATGACATCATAACCAAGTTTGGATGCCCAAAGATCCTTATGAGTGATCAAGGAACACATTTCATAAATAAGAAAGTTGAAACCTTGAATGAAGAATTTGCAGTCCACCATCAGAAGAGCACACTGTACCATCCACAAGCAAATGGGATAGTTGAAGCATTCAACAAGATCTTGGAGATAACGCTCACAAATATTTTCAGTGTGAACATGGATGATTGGGATATAAGAGTACCAACAATACTTTGGTCCTATAGAACCACTTCGAAGAAGATGACAATGCAGACCCCCTTCAAGTTGGTATATGGTCTTGAAGTTGTTGTTCCAATGGAATATCTGGTACCAAGCCTAAGAATTGTTGCCTTTACAGATATGGATGACCCTAGCATTGTTCAAGAGAGGCTTGCACAGTTGGTTGAATTGGAAGAATACATATTCATTGCAGGATTCCATCAGTAGGTTCAGAAGGAAAGAGAGAAGGCCTATCATGATAGGCACATCAAGAAGAAGGCATTCAAACAAGGCTATCTAGTACTGGTATATGAAAACAAGTTCATAAAACATCCTGGGAAGTTCATAACACATTGGCTAGGGCCATACAATATTGCTTATGTTACAGAGGGAGGAGTTGCACAATTAAAGACTCTGAATGGGGAGTGGAAGGAAGGATTAGTGAATGGGAGCTAACTGAATTTGTACTATGACAACCAGCTGCCTCACAACTCTCAGTGAAAGTATGAAGAAAAAGGTCTAGGTACCAGGTCCAGTTGAAACTGGGTACCAGACACAGAAAAGACAGTTTGCACAAGGGATGGAGAGGAGGAAAAGAGTAGAACACAGAGGCTGCACTGCATAGTCTGGAGTTGAAGTAAAACAGGAAGCTCAACTCTGAAGTGTCTCGGGACGAGTCACAGGTGAGTGTTGGGGGCCTGTTGGCCCTTGGTTATGGAAGTATGTGAAGAATCAAGGAAGAAAAGGGAGAATGTGAACTGTGTGGAAGACACGGTGACTATTATTGGGTCGAAGTGAGAAAAAGAGAAGAAAAGATGGGCGAAGCCTGAGAATGAAAACCGTTGGACAAGGAGATCAAGGATGATAGATAAGAAATAAAGAAGGATTGAGGAGAAGTTCGCAAGAGAAAAAATCCACCGTTGGATGCTTTGGAGTACCACGTGAGAAGAAAGGAAAGACAGGCTGGCGAATCCCTGAAAATATGGGTTAAGTTGACCTCAAGTTTTAGACACCTAGGGTTTTGGTATCTAGGGTTTTGGAAACCTAGGCTTAGACCTAAGGATGTCGGTGAGAGATTGTAATGTATAAATAGAGGCTAGCAGGACCTAGGTTGGGTTGTCGTTGGTTGGAATCAAGATAGGTTGTCATTGTTGTTATTGATCGATCTAATTGTTGTTGTGAGAGAGTATGAGAGAGAGAGAGAGAGAGAGAGAGAGAGAGAAGTGTTGAGTGTGAGAGCCTTCTAGTATTGTAATATCTTCAGTTGGGTGCGAAGATCAACCCTGTATTTGGGTGCACAGGGAGGGAAGAGAAAGAGAGAAGAAGAGAAGAGATTTTCTAGCTAAGAGCGTAGATAAGAACTGTATGCTTTAATTAAATATAATATAACACAATTCTGTGGATGTAGCCCTAGAGAGAGGGTGAAACACGTATATTTTTTGTTGTGTGTGATTGATATTATGTCTCTGTCATTGATATACTATGATTGCATTATTTTTTTAGATATGATAAGTAGATGTGCAGAATATATCTAAGTTGATAAGTGATATATGAATGTTGTGTTGTTCTTGTGTTAGATCCACTTGGTATTCCCTTTGGTTGTAGACATCTATGTCCTGCAACCCCCTCATAACTACTTCGAGTGAGACTGCATCTGCCTCGCAGGTGTTGCTGAAAGGGCCATTAGTTAGGGCTTGTTGGTTTTCTCTTGGAGCTGAAACCTGGGTCTGCCCCTGTGCCAACAGTGATGAAGCAAATCCGACCAATCACCCCATTTTTTTAGTAGACACTGATCTAGGGACCAATATGTTACAACTCACTGAAGGTCCTCAAGAACCTATTGAAATAAGAAAGCAGCCCATCACCTCTTGTGAAGACCCTCCTTCCAATATCTCTGTTTGGAAAAAAAAAATTGATGGAGCCTCTTCCAGGGAAAGTGTTGGGGTAGGGGTAGTTTTCATTTCCCCTACCCAAGAGACCATATCTCTGTATTTTAAGCTTGAATTTGAAATAAAAAACAATGTGGCAGAATATGAGGCTCTTGTTTTGGGTTTGAGAGATGCTAAAGACATGGATATTGAGGAGCTAGCAGGTTTTGGAGATGTTGAGTTAATTATCCATCAAGTCATAAATCTATATCAAGATAAGCACCCTAGGTTAAGGTCCTACATAAATGAAGTCTGGGATCTTGTTGATATTTTCATATTGGCTTTTAATATCTCATTTGTTCCAAGAGAGAACAACTCTATGGAATATTAATTGGTTGTCTCAACAAGTAATTTCAAAGTCCCTTTGCTCCCCAATCTCAAGTATGATGTGGAAGTAAAGTATAGACCCTCTATTCCTGACAATGTCAAACATTGGAAGTTCTTTGAGGATGATATTGAGATAAAAAAGTTTCTTGTGACCATGGATGAATTTTCTAATTTGCATATTGATCAGGATCAGGACTCTGAAGAAATCCCTCATGCTGATGTTTTTCTTAATAAAATTGTTGACCATCATATTTTTTAGTTTCCTAGTAACCATATTCGAAAGGGAATTGTCCCCTTGGAGATATTGTTTGACATACATGATGTTGCTCTAAAGGTTAAAGGTTTAACTGAGGAGGTTGATGTGACTGAATGAAATTTAAGAAAATATGAGGATCCCAAGTATGTCAAATTGTCTAGAAATCTATCAAAGGAGAAAAGGGTTGAGTATGTCAAGATTTTGAGGGAAGTTGTTGATGTTTTTGCTTGGAAATATGTAGACTTAATAACATGTGACACAAACATCATGGAACACAAAATCCCTTTGAAAGAAGAGGCCAAAACTTCCAAGTAGAAACTCAGATAGATAAACCCCATGTTTCTACCTATTATGGAAAGGGAAGTAAAGAAGTTGTTGGATGCCCAGATCATAATTCATTTGAGATATTTAGAATGGATGGATAACTTGGTGACTATGAGGAAGAAAAATGGGGAAATCAGATTATGTATTGATTTCAGAAATTTGAACAGGAGTTCCAAAAAGGATAACTACCCCTTGTCGAAGATGGATCACATTTTGCAAAGACTGACTGGTTCATCCAAGATGTATATGATTGATGGATTCTCTGGCTACAATTAGATATCTGTCATGCCTGAAGACAGAGAGAAGATAACCTTCACTACTCCTTGGGGCACATTCATCTATTCTAAAATTCCCTTTGGATTGATGAATGCAGGAGCAACCTTCTAGTGAGCCATGGACATTGCCTTTATTGGGGAGAAAGACAAATTTGTAGTCATCTATCTAGATGAAATTACAATATTCTCAAGGTCTGATAAAGAGCACTATCATCATCTGGAGAAAATCTTCCTGAAGTGCATAAGGTTTGGTATCTCCCTCAATCCTAAGAAATCTTTGTTTGCTATAAAGGAGGGAAAATTATTGGGGCGTATTGTGACATCCGAAGGAGTATGAATTGATCCAAGCAGAGTAGAGGCCATCTAGGCCTTATCTTTTCCCAGATCTAAGAAAGAGGTTCAGTCTTCCTTGGGTAAAATCAACTTTCTGAGGAGGTTCATTTAAAATTTTGCTGAGTTGGTTAAACACATTACAACCATTCTTAGAAATGGTAATGAAGTGAAGTGGATTGTTGAGTTCAGAAATTCTTTCGACCAAATCAAGGGGGATTTTACTAAATCACTTGTGCTCATCAACCCTGACTATTCTAAGGAATTTATGATATTGTATTTTGCTTCAATAGATACATTGGTTGTTGTTTTTCTACAGAAAAATGCAGAGGGGTTAGAACATCCTGTTTCCTTTTTCAGCAGAGCAGTGAGGGATGAAAAAATGAAGTATGATATCATGAAGAAGCAGGCATATGCTTTGGTCAAGGCCCTCAAGGATTTCAGAATCTATGTTCTGCATTAAAAAATTATTGCATATGTCCCCTCAGCCTCAGTAAAAGAGATCTTGATCCAACCTGATATAGATGGGAAGAAAAGCAAATGGATTGCCAAAATTTTGGAGTTCAACCTGGAAATAAAGCTCACGAAGTTGTTGAAAGGCCAAGGTTTAGCGAGGTTACTGGTTGAATCCAATCGCAAGGCATTGGGTTTTAATTTCATGAACACACACTCAGAAAATCAAGAGGCAGATATTATTGATGAAGGCTCTCATGTCAACCTCAACCTGAAAGAATGCACCTAGTATAAAGACATCATATATTTTCTACAGAAGTTGACACCTCCTTATGGTTTTCACAAAATCAAGGTGAGAGCTTTGAAACTCAAAGAAATCAAATATTGTCTCATTGATCAGGTTTTGTATTGGATGGATCCTATGGGAGTTCTGTTAAGATGTCTAGACCCACAGGAGGCCCAAAGAACTATGATTGATTTTCATGAAAGCTCATGTGGGGGGCATCATTTTTGGAGTGCCACAACTTATAAAATCCTCAGAGATGGGTATTTTTGGACCAACCTTTTTACTGATGTTTGTGAAAATATTAGATCTCATGTCAAGTGTCAAAAGTTTGTTGGAAATCAACAACTCAAATATTTTCCTTTGAAACCTGTAATGGTTTCCAGACCATTTCAGCAGTGGGGTCTCGACTTCATTGGAGAGATCCACCCAACATCAAGTGGTCAAAACAGGTGGATTTTGACTGCCACTGATTATTTCACCAAATGGATAGAATCCATCCCTACAAGGAGTGCCTCCCACAAATTAATCATAAGCATCCTTGAATATAGCATGTTCATATTTGGATGTCCAAGAAGGATTGTTACAGACAATGCTGCCTCTTTCAAAGATGAACCATTAATCAAGTTCTGTGAGTAGTATGGGATTACACTAGTCCATTCTACTCCCTACTACCCTCAGGGAAATGGTTTGGAAGAGTCCTCTAACAAAATCCTCATAAATATCATTAATAAAGTTTTAGAAGACAACAAGAAAGCTTGGGACTCAAAGCTGAAATTTGCATTATGGGATGACAGAGTTACAAAGAAAAGGTCACTTAACATTTCCCCTTTTCGGCTTGTGTATGGGGTTGAGGCTATTTTTCCTTCCCAACTTGCCTTTCCTGGGGAAAAATTCCTCTAGGAATACCAAGGAGAACCTGGTGATATGGTCAGGATGATACTATAGCTAGTAGAAGTACAACAGACCAGGGAGCATCTGCTTGACAAAGTGCAAGATCGTCAACAGAAAATAAAATGAGCCTTTGACAAGAAGGGAAGCAAGGAATATTTTTAGCTGGGTGATCTGGTGCTCAAGTGGGATGCCCCCAAGCAATACAAATTAAAACAAGGTAAATTCGAAGCCTTATGAATTGGTCCTTTCAAGATTTATGAGGTTTTTTCAAATAACACTTATAAATTGCAGAACTTGGAGGATTCTGAGCTTTTTGGTGGCCCAGTCAATGGGCACTTTCTGAAAAAGTATTTTGTTTAAGCCATGATCGGGTTTCCACCATTGTAATTACCACTTCCATTTTTATTTTTATTTTGAATAAGAGACTCCATGACGCAAAAACTAAGTCACTGAAGCTGCGTGTTCTTGGCAGCTCACAGGGAGCATGCCATCGCCTGTGGAGCCAATGCTATCACCTGAAGTTGTCAAGAGCCATATGTGTTTGTTGTGAATACCCAAGTATGCACTCCTACTCTATCTCCCTATTTTTTGCGCACCATTCTAAGGGTTTTTGCCTTCTAGTTGATAAAGTCAATTTCCCTTTCCGATCAATGATCTAGTTTTCCTTAGTGTCTTGCTTAACTGATTCTTGACTCAAGGGTTTTCTATTTTCTTTAAACGATGAACACATATCGTGATCTTTCGTCCAAATTACCAGTCATCTTATCTGATATTGATTGAACTCACATCGGATCATCCAAGTCCTTTGTTTGTATAGTGAATAACCATGAGCACAAAGTGCAGCATTTGAAACGGTCCATTTCGGGCTTGAAACACAAGCAAGCAGACAGGCTCGATTTTCAATGGTGAAGATCCCATGAATAGTTCAGATCAGTGTCTCTCATGCATTCAGGATTTCAAAGTAGCACAAGGATTAACGACTAGACAGAGGAGCCATTGAAGCCTAAGGACACTTGGAAGTAGATCCCTCACTTTGAAATATTTACTTCAGAGGATTGTAAGAGTTGTGCATTGAAAAGTCTGAAAGAGTCGAAGCCCCGAACTCCCAAAGTAATCATGAGTCATTGATCTTCACAGCAGGAAGCAAGGTCTATCCAAGAGTGGCACGTGGCAAAAAAAGTGGGGCTTTCCTAGATCATAGATCGTGATTAGATCAATGGCTTGCATGTATTCGGCATGTCAAAATTGCGTGAGGATTAGTAGCTATGAAAAATCCCCAGAGTTGCAGATCAAGTGCCACACGTCCTTCTCCATCGGATGGTCAATAATTACTTCAGAATTCCAGACTTTGGGAGTTTTATCTCCTCCCCTCTCGGTTTCATCCAGATCTTTTTCTCCGAAGTCCACAGATCCCTGCCGTGTGTCCTCCCAGATCGATAGTCGTCATTCAATTCAGAGCTCCAACTCTACATCCATACCTCCCCTGAGCTCTGAAGTGCCAAAGTACGTGGCATTCATTAGTTCAGATATGTGGCACTCTCACCATTCATGACACCTAGCATCCATCTAGCGATGACATGTGGAACTCAGTCTAGATACCTTTGGGCATATCATCCACTTGTTTCCAAGTGACACATGTCACCTCTCTTTTCATGACATGTCAGCATAGTGACGTAAGGCCACCACATCAAATCATCCTCCAAGAAGTGTTCATGTTCAGCACTAAAATTAGTTCCATCTCCTAGTGCGGTTAGAATGGTCATAAAGTTGGCAGGCGGATAAAATTTTGCGGTGGTTCTAAATTTAACAAGAGCACCCAGATCTCATATCACGACCAGATCAATGACCACGTTTCATTGCAGGGATGCAACATGCTCGAACGATAAAATTATTGAGCGGTCCCACAATTGAAACCATGGTATAGTGAAAGAGATATGTGGCAGACGGTGGTGTATTGCGGGCTCAAAGGTAGTGTGAATTCAAACAACCTTTGACGACCCTGTAATAATGTTCTCATATAGCATCAAATCCTAAAGCAGAGCGTGGAATCCCCCTAGGCATTAAGCCTCATCCTAATCCCGATGCAGGATTAGTTAATGAAAGAGGAGTGGTGGTTGAAGCCTCGACTCACTCCATAAATAGAAGGCATGGAATTTTTGGACATGTAGATAGAATTGTCAGCCCGAGGTACCCCTATGGATGGTTTTCCTACAGGCCCATGCTAATATGAGCTCACATCTGATAGAAGGATGCACGCACAATTTGACAGAAGAAGGCGTAGATGAAAGGCTTTGAATGGAATGGCCAGATCACATTCTTATTAGTTGTGGACTGGTCTCAATATAAATAGATCAGTTCAATATTTTGTTAAGGTCGTCAACTGGTTGAGCCAAGCTCCCTACTGTGTAATTTTGTTGCCATAACTATTCTCTAGTTATGTATCAAATTTGAGACTTTCACATTAATAGAAGTCATCTTCTTTCATCTTTTTTTTTAAACTGTGATGAAACACTCGAGCATGGAGGATCAAGTCAAGGGTTATGGTTCTATGGTAATGTAGGTTTGATTACAGTAGTGTTGAGACTAGTTTTAGTCAGCTTCCTTATTACCTTATTTCCCCTTATGCTGAAAATCTCGAGCATGGAGAATCCAGTCAAGTTTTTTTAGTTGCATGATAATGTAGGTTTGATTATTATGCTGCTGTGACATATTTCAATGTCTGAAACTCGAGTTCAAGAGTGATCTTGAGCCTGAGTTTTTCTTCACCAAGCTTCTTGAAATTTGTATGCACATAGTAGTCTTGTTCACCTCTCTCACTAAGTCTTCCTTCTGCTCATAGTTAAACTCAAATCACTGAATGAAGTTAATGAGGACCTCACGTCCCTGTGCATTGCTTGTCCAATTTCTATGATTAAAATCATTCTTCTACTGAGTTTTGTCAATTTGACCTCCACTCATAAAACCAACATCCACCAAAAATTTTGATCGGTACTAGGCTTATCCACTTGCAATTTGAGGGTGACTCTCAGTGCTAATAGGGATGACAACATGCATCTAATCCATAGATCTTTTAATAGGCACAAAAAAATGTGATGTTGGACAAGACTATTTTGTAGTCTTAATTGTTTATTCAAGATTACAAAATAACTCGTGCATACATACATGCTTGAATATATTGCAGAAATGAGTTTAAGGTTTAATACCATGTAGTATTTGAATTCCCTTCTCTCTTTTGACACCCAACAAGTATTTATCCATTTTCATTTCTATATACACTATCCTGCACTCGTAAGAAACTATAGATATTTTGTTTTCATTTGTTTGTACCATCACAACTGTCAATTAGCAAGAAAATAGCCTTCCCATCTCATGCTTTTAATGGAAACTAGTTACACTATATAGATTCAAATTGTAGCATCAACCTTGAAGGATGATCTAAGACCACAACTAGATGACCCCTTTCCTAGATGTATTTATGGACAAATTCCTAAAACAATTATATGCATACTTCATATTTCAATTTCCAATATTCTCCCTATTAAGATGACCTTTGATCCTTTCAAGAAAGAGAAGCTTATTAAGAGGAATAGTGGTTGCACAAAAAACATCATGTTCACACATCAACATGTTCATTGTTTACAGTCAAAATCATAAATTCTATGGATCAAACGGAAACATACGTTGACTCCATAAAATTACAAAACAAGAGGCATTTTTGTAGTAGATTTTTCCAGTATGGCTCCTATAACAATATATTCTTCAGGATGATGGAATTCTTTGAAATACTTAGAGCTACAACATTTCCCACAATATCATGAGATGTTCAAAAAGGTGTATCTCACAAATAAATTTCCAGGTCCCTACTCTTTATTCTTAGCATACAACACAACCAAAGAGTTGGGCAAGCCAACATGATGTGATTTCTAGCCATAGAAATATTTTAAGGCACTAA
>JASDQU010029536.1:29486-41616 GCA_032191745.1 Picea mariana | reverse complement strand
GGGGGGGGGGGGGTTCAGAGGCCCATCTAGGAGAGAATTGCCAATTAAAAAATGATCCAATCTGGTCGCAATGTGACTGGATCCTACTCTTCTATTGGACTAGGTGTAATTCCCTTTAATAGGCTTGATATCAATCAGATCCAAGGAGGAGATGAGGTCTTCCACCTGCTCTCAAGGATCTTGAACTAGGTTTCCTCCTTTTTTCCCCCTTGAGTGAGGGTGGTGTTGAAGTCCCCAACAATAATCAAATGCTTAACCCTAGTTGTATTTTGAAGATTGGAAAGAGAGGTCCAACATTCTAGTTTGTCTTGATAAGTTACAAGCATATAAATATCATTGACATACACGTGGGAACGAATGTAAATTGACTCATTAGCCAATGGTGAGTAGATTGACAAGCTTCCATATTGAGAAAAGTGGTGTTCTAAAAAGTACAAAGTCCTCCATAAGCCCCTCGAGAACTCATTGCTCTTCCATTGCAATCTTTCCAAAGAGATTCGCTTTCTTGAAGGACCGACGAATCCTTCATTTTGGTTTCCTGAATCATGAGGAGATGTGAATTTTCTGTTTTTATTAAATCTTTGACCAAGAAGATTTTGGTTATGCTCCCAAACCCCCTGCAATTCCAGGAAATTGTTTTCATCTTTTACTTTTTGGGATTCCCCCCTTGGGGGGGGTGGGTTTCGCCTTGATTTCTTGATGACTTTAGTTCCTTTGAGTACTTGATAACTAAAAGATCAAGAGAGCCTTGTTTACCTAGTTCCCATTCTCTATTTTTTGTAGTTTCCCTTTGGTGTTGATTGGATTTTCTCCCCACCTTTCGAGTGGGAATTGATTGGGTTAAGTCCTTGTTAGTGTCCTCCTCATAATTATCTGTAGCTTCTTCTTCTACTGCAGTCCCATAATTCTCGTGATTTAGTTGTGGGTTAAACCATGATGAGTGAGAGTCCAAGAGATCCTTTCCCTTCTTCGGGGAGGAGACTTCTAAGAGCTTCTCAGTTGGATCTTCTCTAGGTTCCTTAGTGTTTCCCTCCTGTGAGTTCAAAAGAGCTTCAAATTGATTGGAGCTTTCCATGGGACCTTTCCCTTTGGCGGGATTGTTAGAGGATGACCTTGACTGGGYAGTTGGATTGGAGGGAGCTCCTAAAAGCGACTGTGACTTTTCTCATCTAATGGATCCTCCTTGCTTAGGGTTTGATCTTCTTCTTTTAGGTTGCTGCTATCGTTCAGTTGGTTCATGCTACGTCTGCTTAAGAACAACCTTGGGACAATTTTTGGYGAAGTGGCCATACTCGTGGCATGTCTTGCATTTGAAGGGTAACTGTTCATAATCTACTCGTTGAAGATAGGACCAATTGTCTAAGGTAGATTAATCGCTTGAAGAAAWCCCTTTCCTAGGTCAAATKCTACACAAATGCGGGCACAAGCCTAGAACCCATCTCGAGGTTCTACTCTGTCAATGTACTTTCCGAGTGCAGTTCCAATATTTTTCACTGTTTTGTCATTCCAACAATGCAATGTCAAGAATGGCAAACACACCCATATCAACACAGCTGAAGGGATATCACCTTTTGGATTAAAATTTGGGGTCCATCGATTCAGGTACATGTCTCTAGATCCCATGAAGTAAGGTCCACTTCAAAATATCAAATCCTCGTCTTCCTTCTATTCAAAGAGAAATACAAAAAGAACCCTGTTAGAAAAAGAGTGAGAAAATTGATCTTTGATAAGAGGTTTCCAATTCTTATCAACCCAAAGGGCCATGCTATGAGGAGATGACTAGATTCCAAGGAATAGGCCAATTAACGTCTTCTCAACAAGCCTGAGGGCCATATTTCACGAATCTACATGCACTGACACATTAGGGATCCCGTCGAGCTTCTTTACAAATCTAAATGAAGGTTGTTGTTTTGGGTTCTTCGACAAATTTGCGACCAAAGAAGTGAATGCAAAGATGTTTGGGAAGGGGAGGGGCGAGCCCCGCCCCCTCAAAGGGTTGAAGCCATTGAAACCCGTCCGAAGAAGCGAGATGGAGGCTAGGGTTTCAGAGCGCTCGAAGCAAATTTTTTCGTTTATGATAAATGTTGGATTTTCAATACACACACACAATGTAAAGACCTATCATAACTCAGCTGTTGTCAACCAACAGTGGGACAACTATCACTGGCTGCTATCCGCGAATGCACACTGACTCATCACTGTTATTGAAGGAAAACCACACCATCTAAAATAACACGTTGGTGGTTCATAAGGGGGCAAACTCTTACTCCTACCAAATACCACCAGGTCTTGGGTTCTTAACCTATTTCTTAAAAAACCATTAACATATTAAAGTAAGAGAAGATATTATTTCACAATAAATAGTTAGATATGTCATTCACATAAATTACAACCACCTTCTCTTTCACGAATTTTTCAACAAAATTAATTTTTTTCCAAAGACAAAAACCGAAAAAGGTTTTTAGAGGTTTTCGCCGACTCTGAATCTCTACTACTCCATATTAAACCAAGTTGGATTTCCCAAATGTTTTTATTTGTCATAACCAACGGAGGCCGAGGCCGAGGCCGAAACCAATTTTTGTGACAGGTAGGCTTAATTTTCTGGGCCGAATCCTCCTCTACGTCAAGGATTCGAATCGCAGCAAGCTCTCCTCGGAATTTCACTGGCCCGGCTCTATTTTCATACCAAGCAAGCCGCCGATGCTGACCAGGGTTTTAAGCTCGTAGGGTTTTCTTTTCGAGAAGCAGAAAATGTGGAACCCAGGAGGAGCGGGGAGCTCTCACATGGCTCCCCCCGGTACGACGCCGTCGGTGCCATTGCCATCAGGAATGCAGCAGCCGCAGCATCCCTCCTACGGCCCCCCTTTAAATTCTGCCGATGCCGAGGCCATGCTGGAAGAGAAGGCCCGCAAATGGATGCAGCTCAACGCTAAAAGATATGGCGATAAGCGTAAATTCGGATTTGTCGAGACACAGAAAGAGGACATGCCGCCAGAGCACGTCAGAAAAATCATCAGGTAAAATTTGTTTCGAGATATTAGAGTTCTGAAAGTTGCGTGAAATTTTAAATTCCCGGCAACGGTGTTTGATGGCACAGATACCGCAGACATCATATTTGAACGCATAGTCTCTTTATTTCTTCTTCTGCTGTTTTTATTTTGCAGTCACAACATAAGATAACAAAAATATTTGGATCAAGGGTTTAAGTTTTGTATAAAGCTTTTTCGATTTGATAGTGTTTGCAAATGTTTAGTATGTTTCTTTCTTTCTTCCTTATTTTCAGCGATCGAAATAGAACGCATTTCATGATACAGAAAAATAATTTACGGTCTTATAGTGTGGATAAAGTATAATCAATCAAGTATTGGCCGTAAATGCTTATACTTTCTTTCTTTCCCGCTCTTTCTTCTTCTTGTTCTTTATTTTTATTGTTAATTTTATAATTTTTAGAGTGTTAGAATGAGAAGAGTAAATTCCCATTCAGAGAAAAATATTGGGACAAAGAGTTTCGGATTTGGAGAAAGTGTTTTCATTGAATACTGAATTTCAATGCTTTATTTCTTTCTTTCCTCTTGTTGTTATTTTTAATGGCTTAGTTCAGTACGGAGGAACATACTGGAAGCAAGGTTTTGGGTTTAAGGTCGGTACAGATTGGAGAACTGTCATTCCGGAAAGTTTCTTCCTAATAAGAAATGACAGTTATATTGTTTTGCACTGCCATACTGTGTTGAATTCAATGGACCAGGGCAATTTGTCAACTGGGAGAGCTGCTTTCCAGGAAACGGGGGGGCAAGGAGGAACTGGTCACAGATTTTAGTGAACTGAGTCAGAGGCTGATTTGGCATAGATACGGAGACACAAAACATGTTAGAGATTATCTGGCTGACCACACAGATGTCATTTGGGATGATGGATGCCAAGAACTGATATGGTTGAGAGACAGCAGCCAAGGGTAAGGGACTAAGCAAAGAAAGTTTTTCAGACATTATGCAGACAGAAGTGCCAGGTTGCCTGCTTGGATTTGAGGCTCTAAAGCTTATATAATAGAATGTCCAATGAAGGCTTATGTACAGCCACTTGTAACCATCAATGTGCTTACACTTTTTAAAGGCCCTGGCCGTGTTCCACTGTCAGTCCGTCCACCAGGCTCCAAGGGATTGCAGGCTTAGTTTCGTGGAAAGAGAATCAACAACAATCTCCTCGATTCTTTCAAGCACAAGCCTCTTTGGGTTGGCCATCCTATGTCTGTCTTTTAGTTCTGATCAAGGAACCCAATCCTGAAATGGGCATAAAAAAGGTCCCTGGTTGTGTTGATGCCTCTTATGAGAAATCTTATGCTTAAGAACCATGCTATATTGGCTAACAGTTTGCCTTCATACCACAAATTTGGAGACCACTATAAGGAATAGTTGTTAAAGGCTAAACCAAAATTGAAGTCTTTTCCTTTCCAATTGAGTGTAATATCTCCTCCTTACTGCTGATATGTTTGTGATGAATTGCCGCTGATGTGTTTGATGTTTTCTTGGTTCAAGACTTTCGTCAAACAATTAGCTTACACTATAAAATTCCCTTTCTTGTTTTGCTGATATGATTCAGGACTTTTGTCAAACACTTAGATTTCATTTTTGTGCTGCTGAATTGTTTTGCTGCTAGTGCTGATATATTCTATTGTAACTACTGGTGTATTTCAGTGCTAATCTAGTTCAAGTCTTTCGTCAAACAGTTCACACATATACATCATAGGTCTGGCAATCATAAGGGTTTTATTGCATATAATGTGAAGGCCAGAGTTTACATGGAATTTAAAAAAGACAACAGATTATTCTCAGCTGTAACAACAGCCATAAATCTACAAATGCAGTCAAACACCACAGGAAATAACCCAGCAATTGCTAACTGAAATGTTCATTTATTTCTGACCTGTAAAATAAACCCTTAGGCAGTGCTGTAGCAGTCCCTTTTGTAAACACTACGATCAGCAGAGGAATGGCACCCTTTAATGGCTGAGAATAGAGATGAGTATGGATCTGATCTGGACTGTACAAGACTCACGATTTGTAGACAGCAGGTACGACCTGATAAAACAGGTAAAAGGGGAGGGACAGCAGATTGATCCCCACTAAATCACCCCTTTCCTTGATACACACAATCTGAATGCTTGGCACGTACCCTGTTTGGAACCCTCAAGGTCTGATAATAGACAGTACGACCCTCCTTATTGCTGGTACGGCCTGCATTAAGTATCTCGCCACCTTTCCCTAGTGTCATGGTGCTGCTGTTAAGTGATATGCTTCCTTTTTTCTTGCCACAGGCTACCACTGAGAAATGTGACCACCTTTCCTCATGCCACGATCTGCAAACAAGTAAATTGGCCCCTCTTGCTGATTGCAAGCTAATGATGGCGGCCCTCTTCAAGAGCACCACAATGCGTTCTCCTATTGGATCCCCACAAGCTGGATAGAGTTGCTGCTGTTAAGTGATATGCTTCCTTTTTTCTTGCCACATGCTACCAATGAGAAATGTGACCCCCTTTCCTCATGCCACGATCTGCAAACAAGTAAATTGGCACCTCTTTCTGATTGCAATCTAATGATGGCGGCCCTCTTCTTCAAGAGCATCATGATGCTGCAATGGCTAATGTGCTCCTATTGGATCCCCACAAGCTGCATGTAGTGGAGCAACATCCTTTTAAAGACCCACGAACGACATGGTAATAGAGGGTTTGATCCTTTTCCAAGACCCCAAACTCTGCAAATGTCCAAACACTTGGCCAAAATGATGAATCTTCTTTCTGCAGTAAACCCAAGTGAGAGATATGAGTAATCTCTTCTCCTTGATCAGCTAGGGTGGATAGTTTCACCACCAAAATCAATCTATTCAAGGGTTTCAACCTAAAAACCTTGAAAAGCCACAAGAGCTCTCCAAACCAATATGAGAAAATAATCATGCATAATGAAAGAATGAACTCTTAATTCTCCTTTACACCCCATTTACCCTTTTTTCCCTCCAATTAAATAATATAAAAGTGACTTTAATTTATCTTTAATATTTCCCCAAAGTCACTTTATATCCAAAAAGTGATTTATCTTATTTTAAAACATTTTCAGGCACTGGAACACTTTTCATCCTCCCAACATTTAAAGTTGTTCTTCCCGGTTCCAATGAACTATTACACCAAGGTGCCCCTCTTAGATAATTTATTAAAATGACAACCTTAGTGAAATCTATTAAATAATGCTCAATATTACTCCCAAATTACGGGAATGGTTGAAATGCATCGGAATCGAAATCTGATTGCGCAAGAGATGATGAAAAATGATAAAGGACCTTTGAAAGTATCATATAACTTCTTTAAATTTGAAAGTGTCTTGCCTACAATTGTATATTGCTCAAATCTTAAGGAAAGTGTCATAGTGAGGACTTTTCAAATTATAGGCATCTGTGTCATAGTGTAAATTTTGGTTTTAAAGGCATTTGTGTTGCACTTTTAGTTTTCACAACCATTGTTTAAGGAAAGGTGCAATGAGATGTGGTCAACAAAGTTACAAAAAAGGTTTCAACTCATAATTGTCGATGAATTCCAAATGCCATATTCCACCTTCTTTTGAATCTTGACCAAGTTTTGAGATGTAAGTGCCCATGTCCCTTTCAAGCTCTACAATAACATATTGTATCAACCCTTGTCAGATTGAGCTTCAAATCTCTACCAAGTGTTGAGATGCAAGTTTTCATCTAACCTTTAAACTCTTTAGAAAGATTAGATCGACCCTTTGTTGGAGGCTTGTCTCTACCAATTGCACACATTTTGTCTTTTGGATAGCCTCCAAATTGTGGCATAACACACTGGATCAACTGGAGGCTCCACCAATTATAGTTTTCCCCCAAATTATATGCTACTGATGACATAAAGGAAAAATAAATGAGAAAATACAATTAATATTATTATTCTTGCTAAGGAATATAGAGAAAGATAAAAAATTCTAGCATTCTCCAACATAGTCATCTCAATRCAAATGGTGTTGACTTACTCTAGGAGCACAAAAGTGTACAAATCATACATAGTGATAAAAATTAGAGAAGATATCAAAGGACATTATACATATTTGCAATTTGTTTCCATTGGAAAATAAAAAGACTTGGGAGTAAACACTTATGGTGTATTTCAAATGTTTTCCTTTTGATTGAAGTTGACATCACGATTGACCTTTCCATGATGCCTTTAGTAAACCACGGTGCCTCATTCTCATTTGTTGACAATTCAAGCGAAAAATTAAAAAAATGTCCATCTCCATTGACAAGTTCTTGTACTATAGGTAAATGTTCAAGTAGAGGCTCAAAAGTGTTTTCACCACCACCCAAAATGAATATAGCTCATACTTGTGCAATAATACCAGACTTGGAAGAACTTTGCTATGAATTTGATTAAAAATTGACAATCGACATTGTTAGATAATTAGTTTACCTATGGTTTCACATACACTGTAACGTACCCAACCTCCTAGCTGAGTCCTGTTACCACATTGTAATGTCTCCTCTGCTGCAAACTTGCTAAATAAAGCTCTAATACCAATTCTTTTCTTCTGTGGAAGCAACTCACTGAGACCAACATCGCGCACAACCAACCTTGTGCCTCACATGGCCATTGATTATTAGTGTGCGCAAACTGCCTTGTGCCACGCGTGACAACTATGTTCTAACAATCCTGTGCGCACAACTTGTTGATATTATGGTAGCTGCGGGATGTATTTACCTCCACGTGTAAACCTGACACGAATAGAATATTCCGGGAAGGAAGAAGAAACCCTAATGAGTTGGCTAATAACCCTAGAAGACAAGTCGATTCAAGAGGATAATTTGTATTAGGTTATTAGCCTCCAAGAGAAGAAGTCGGTCAAAAGAAATATTATATACTAAGTAAATAGGCACCCATAATGAGAAGTCGACCCAGGCAGTTAGCCAGAATTAGTATAAATACAGGAGGCCAGTCTTCATTCTGGCAGGCATTCTCAGAACTGTAGAGCTCACTTGTGCGCACTGCAGTTAGCCAGTTTGTGCGCAAGTTTGAAGGAGAAGCTGCCGTTGTAGCTGCTGCAGCTAGCAGATTATGTTTTGGCTTGGACTATCTCTTGGTTATGGTTTGGACTATCTGATCAGCTCTTGTTTGGTGCACTATCCTTGGAGAAAGGTGCGGTACCCTTTGTTTGGCTATCTAGCCTAGGGTTTGCTTCCAGAGTGATTCTCTGTCAAGGTAAAGGTGCTCGAAGGGTGGCTTCGGCCTATGGTTGGGTGATAATAGTGATAATGTCTATGGTAAAACGAGCACATCCATCATATTCTAACACAACCAACTAGTGCTGGGCGTGACAAATGCTCACCAACATGCACGACCTCTTAGGCCTTGCACTAAAACCCATACGGTTACTGCTGAAATTACCTAACAGACAATGACTATAACAAAAGAATGAACTCATAAATACAACTGTGCGTGCAACCATTCTTGTGCCGTGCGCAGACTAATTCCTTGCACGCACGATGACTCGAGTGCCATCTCGACATCTCATGACCGATACCATGGTATTAACCAACATGAACACTTAATAATAGTTACCATGCTCTACATATGCAACAATTATGTAGAACTAACAAATACATGCACAGTTCAACATAATTATGTTCCAATACCATAAACAAAATAACATAAGCATTCACATGTTAAACAACATATAAACACACATAACTGTCATGGCCATACCCTGCATATGCAACAAACATGTAGTTCTACAACATATATAATCCATGCACATATATATACAACTGTAACACATAATATATTTAACATGTATATGCACATTATTCAGAGAATAATACACATAAGAGGACACTTATCTTTTGTTGTAATCCACCAACTGCGCGCAGACCTCATACATTCTCCCAGCCATAGACTCTGTCGCTCAGAAACTCTCAACAACAGGTCACCCTCGAGCTGGGGCTTTTACTCCACCAAGGCAAAGGATTCCTAAGTCAAGCTAAGGTCTATCAACAATCAAAACACTCAGACAAAGGTGCCAACCCCAACAAGCAAACTACAGTCCCTCATTCCCCACATGCCTGTTCCACCCCAGGAAATGTGCCCCATATTTGCTCATTTTGTCGCACTAATAACTACACAGGCACTCCAACCGCAAAATACATATATACAAAGGCTCTTTGGCCCAAAATATCTAGGTTGCAAAGCCTAGTCTGATGCACGTTCCAAGGTGATCCTCACACACTTACTTAGGTGTGCGCAAATGATGAAATGGGCGTGCACTCCACCTTTTGGGCGTGTGCACAAAAACAAAATCCAAAACTAGGTGTTGACAACTCACCAACTTATATGTACATTTACATTTACAAATTGGTGTTTGGGCTAGGGGTATTACATTCCCCTCCCCCTTATTTTTGCAATGTCCTCGGTACATTATGTACAATCAATACTTCAAAAATCTTCAAAAAGATATGGGTACTTTGTGTGCATAGCATTCCCTTGCTCCCAAGTTGCATCCTCAGGATTGTAACAGGTCCACTGGACCTTTACTAGTCCTATTACTTGATTCCGAAGCAACTTGACTTTCCGGTCCAATATGCACACCGGTCAAACTCTGAAGTCGCCTTCTTGCTCCACCTAAATCACATTCCAATCAATTACATGATTAGCATCAGGCACATACTTTTTAAGCAATGAGACATGAAACACATTATGAATGCATATGGATGCAGGCAGTGTAAGCATGTATGCGACAGGTCCAATCCTCTTCAGGATTTAAAACGACCCACGATAACGCGCGGTCATCTTTGAACAATTTCCCAACTTAAGTGAACTCTTCCTAGCTTTCACTTTAAAAAACACATGGTCACCCTCTTTAAATTCCCTGAAAATTCTGCATTTATTTGCATAACTTTTCTTCCTGTCGTGGGCAGCCTTTAAGTTCTGTTTCATTTTCACCATTTGCTCTTCCATTTCCCTGAGCAAATCTGGCCCAACCACTGCTCTATTTGCTGGGTTGTCCCAACTCATTGGTGTGTTGCACTTTCTTCCATAAAGTGCCTCAAATGGGCCCATCTTTAGAGATGCTTGATACCCATTGTTATAAGCAAACTCAACCAAATGCAAATAATCTTCCCATTTTGATGGTTTATCCATCACGTACATCCTTAGCATGTCCTTGATCACTTGGTTGACTCTCTCTATTTTCCCATTTGACTCTAGATGATAGGCTGTGCTAAAGTTCAGATTTGTCCCAATTCCTTTAAATAATCCCTAGGTCTACTATGCTAGGAAAGAGAATTAAACCAACTTGCAATCAAGTTTATTTTCTATAGTTCCACACAGTCTTTCCACCATAAACAGTGAGCATTTACAAATTACCAGCATATCAATAGAATTCAATTGCTTCCTGCCACTAAATTTCAATTCTGTAGCACAACAATAATATTAATATCCAACAGTAACTATAGTAATTCCTGGAATACAGTATCCAACATCCAATTGCTATTAATATTCAAGAATAATTCATGACAACACTAATAAATCTCTAGATGCTGTTGTAGGAGCTACAAGATTGCCCTAAAATACCCAAAAGAACCTGAAGGTGTATTTGTTGGAAGATGTCTGTTGTCCCCTTTCGTTCTTAATTGCTATCTGCTATAGGAATCCTCCTTAAAGAGTGCTGTCGAGCCACCAATTCCTCTAGTGACCTCTTAGCTCCTTGGCCTGCCCAATATCTTGCTGTGATCCCCCTCCAAATCCTCGGTCCTATGGGAAAAATAGCCTGGTGCTACCCTAGAAATCCTTGCCGCCTCTTCCCAGGTAGTACTAGGCTTAGAATAGGTCCTAAATCTCCTTGACAGACATAGGGGTGCGACCCTCCTTCAAAGGCCCAGATCCACTGTTGAGGGGTTCGACCCTCTCCCAAGTGTACTAAAATAGGCTCGACCTCCTTCAAAATTGCCAAGATTAAGGCTCGACCCTCTCCTGGATGCAGTTGCAACATACTTGACCCTCCAATATCCTCAATGAGTCTCCTCCAGGCTCATAACAACCACGATAGGAAGCTGATAGAAGATGGCAGTTAGATAATAGGGCAGATCGCTCCAAGGTTGAGCTAGGGTGAGCACAAGGCACCACCAAAACTCAACAGAAAACAAGGGTTTTGCCAAAACCCTCAAAAACCTTGAGGCAACTGCCTCAAAAGATAGAAGTAAGGTATTCAAAATGATTCCTTGATGATCTCAATTGTATCTCCCTTCCTCCTTATATACTTTTTGTCCCTCACTTGACCCCTTCTCACTTTTTGCCACTTGTCACTTAAAGTGACTTGTCCCTTAAGTTTGGTGTCGTAAAGTCACTTTATCCTCTTTTATTTTCCTTTTTTCCCAATGTGACCTCAAAATCAAAATGTTGCCTTCCTTTAATGACTTAAGTCAACCCCCACTACTCCCTTTCTTTGGGGCTATAGCCTACGGGGAGCCCCCCCTAGACTACTACGCTTCCCTCTAGTGAGGTTGAAAGGGAAGGGACATGACAAAATTTGGGATCTCTGTCAGACACAATTGTCTTGGGTATGCCATGGAGCTTGGAAATTTCCCTCATAAATATCAATAATGTTTGCTGCCTTGTGAGTGATCTTTACTGGAATAAAGTGGGCAACTTTAGTAAGCTTATCCACCACTACCATGATGGAATCATGCTGCTTGGTTGTTCTCGATAGCTTAGTGATGAAATCCATAGTTGCAACTTCCCATTTCCACTCAGGAATGGGCAATGGCTGTAGCAAGCTAGTTGGGTTTTTGTGTTCAACCCTAACTTTCTGACATTCCAAACACTCAAGGGAAAGGACTTACACAAACCCATTTATGAGAAGGAAATGATGGCAATACTACATGCATTGAAGAAATGGCGCCCTTACCTAATAGGTAGGCACTTCAAGGTCAAAACAGATCATGATAGCCTTAAATACTTCTTGGAACAAAGACTATCTTCAGAAGAACAACAAAAATGGGTAACCAAGATATTGGGTTATGATTTTGAAATCGTCTATAAAAAGGGGAAGCAAAATGTTGTGGCAGATGCACTCTCAAGAAAGGATGA
>JASDQU010029533.1:26168-55016 GCA_032191745.1 Picea mariana | reverse complement strand
TTGATGAGGAGAAATATATCAGCCTATTATGTTCTTTCCCAGACTTCTGGGATATCTTAGTTGTGGTTATTGGAGTAATACAACCACACTAGTGTTGGAGGACGTGGTTGCTTCTCCGTTGTCGGAAGAAATGAGAAGAAATAACATGGAAGGATCGACCAAAGATACTCTGGTAGTGAGAGGTCAACCGGTAGACAAAGATAAAGGAAGATTCTCCAGTAGAAAGTTCAAGTCAAAGGGTAGATCTAAATCCCCAATTCAGTCGATGTGAAGATGATGAAAATGCGGTAAAGTTGGGAATTATAAAAAGGACTGTAAGTCGAAGGAAATAGAAGTCAGTGTTAGATCCGACGAGAAGCAGTTGACTAAGAAAAAGACGACCTCAGAGAAGGGAGGTGATGTGTATTTGGCGTCGACCAGTACATAGTCAGATCAAGATGTTTGGTTGATCAACTCAGGAGCATCCTATCATATGACACCACATAAATAATGGTTTTGTGAATATGAATAATATGATGGGGGTGATGTGTTCTTGGGGGACAAATCGACAACTAGAATTGTCGGACGGGGAAGAGTCTGACTGACACTGCAGGATGGGAGGAAAAGAACCCTTCCAGGTGTTCTACACATTTTGAGTTTGGAAAGAAACCTGATATATGTCAATAACATGAGTGATGCAGGTGTGCATAATCTCTTTTAGAAGGATTCATGCAAGATGGTCAGAGGTGCGATGGTCTTAATGAGAGTAGTTGGGATTGGTACCTTGTACAAGTTGTTAGGGAATGTCGACTTGACTGTATGCAACATCATCGTTGCTCCTGAAATCGACTCGACTGCGACACTACTTGACTTGATGTCTACACAAATCGACTCGACTCGAGTTAAGTCGGTTCAAACCGACTTGACAAGACATGATGAACTCGACCTGAACAGGTTATGGCACGAGAGGATGGGACACATTGGAGAAAAAAGACTTTGAGTTATACAAAGAAAAGCTATGGTCAAAGGTTTTCCTGAATGTGGTTTATAAGTCAACTTTTGTGAACATTGCAAAGATGGGAAACAAAGTCAGGTGAGGTTCCCATCTAGAGCGACAAGGGAAAATGGGATTCTATAACTGGTGCATAGTGATGTGTTTGGCCTGGTTACAGTGCCTTCACTTAGTGTATCCCTGTATTATGTCCCCTTCATAGATTATTTTTCCAGGAAGACATGGATTTATTTCCTGAAGAATAAATCAGAGGTTTTCGAGAGATTTAAGGAGTTTAAAGCTCTTGTGGAAAACCAGACAGAGAAAAGGATTAAAGTGTTGAGGACTGACAATGGTGGTGAATTTTGTGGAAAGGAATTTGATCAGTTCTGTAAGTAGTGTGGCACAACACGCCAAAATACCACACCATATACCCCACATCAAAATGGAGTTGCCGAAAGAATGAACATGACATTGATGGACAAGGCAGAGAGCATGCTCAGTGGTGTTGGACTCGCACAAGAATTCTGGGCGGAGGCAGTGGAGACTACAAGATATCTGGTGAATATGTCTCCTTCATCGGTGCTAGTCAACACGACTCCAAATGAGGTATGGTTGGGTAAGAAGCCTTCGGTGGCACATCTCAAAGTGTTTGGCTATGATGCATTTGTGCATGTTCCCAAGAAAAAGAGGAGCAAGCTAGACAAGAAGGAAGTCAAATGTATTTTCATCGGATACAAATAAGGGATGAAAGGATATAAGCTATGGGATCCTACATCAAGGAGAACAGTGTACAGTCGAGATGTGTTCTTCATAGGAGGTAAATCTTATCCTGAGGAAGTTGTTCAGATCGAGAATAATCCTGATATGGTGTGGTTTGAACTGAGGAACAAAGAAGATGATTTAGATGAGTCGACTGGATCTGAGGAAGAGGTGGAACAATTGACTCTAGCGGTAAGGAGGTTAGAAAGAATAAGAAAACCAGCTGAAAGGTATATTCCACCCAACTTATGTTCCATATTCATGCTAACTTCCATAGACGATGAGCCTAAGTCAGTCAGTGAGGTAGTCGACTTGGAAGAGGGTAAAATTTGGAAGGATGCCATGGTCGAAGAGATGGAATCCTTGTACAAGAATGAGACATGGGATTTAGTCAAGTTACTTAGTGGAAGGAAGCATGTTGGTAGCAAGTGGGTGTTCAATAAGAAGATGAATGTCCCAGGACAGGTTGAGAAGTTCAAAGCTCAACTGGTAGCGAAAGGATATTCCCAAGTCGAGGGAGTCGACTTTGGTGAGATTTTTTCCCCTGTTGAAAAAATAACTTCCATTAGAGTACTAATGTCTCTGGCTACAACATTCGATATGAAGAAAACGTTCCTACATTGGGACCTAGAAGAAGAAATCTACATGAAACAACCTGAAGGATTTGTAGTAAAGGGCAAGCAAGAGTTGGTGTGCAAACTCAAAATATCCCTTTATGGTCTAAACAATCACCAAGGGTGTGGTACGAGAAGTTTTACACGTACATCCTTAGTTTGGGATTTGTGAGAAGCAAAGTTGATCACTGCATATATTCCAAGGAAGAAGGTGGGCATTTCAAATATGTAGCTTTGTATGTCGATGACATGTTGTTGATTGGAAACAGTATGGACACAATAAAGGAGGTGAAGAAGCAACTATCCTCCAAGTTTGACATGAAGGATATCAGTGCAGCTAACTTCATTCTGGGAATGGAGATTAAGAGAGATTGAGCCATCAAAAATCTCTGGTTGAATCAAACGAAGTATATTAAAACAGTTCTGAAACAATTCAATGTGGAGGATTACAAACCGTTGAAGGTGCCAATTCCAGTGGGAGCAAGGCTTACTATTGAATAGTGTCCAAAGACACAGGAAGAGATAGAGGACGTGTCACGTGTTCCCTATGCAAGTGTGGTTGGTATTCTGATGTATGTGATGGTATGCACTCGACCAGACATTTCCCATGCAGTGTGTTAACACTGAGATTCACCCTCAGATTTCAAGAGAATAAGCCCAGTACCCATCAAAAGGTTTGTGAATGTAAATTTATGATGAAAGGTCAAATGGACAAAAATCAACATAAGAATTCTTTAACACACAAATCTGGGCTAGCATGCATAAGCAAATGAGGTTTTGATTAACTTCAGTCAATGGTTTAAGGACAAAGGTGAATAGAAGGAAGACTTAGTGAGGAAGGTGGATAAGTCTGCTATAAGCATGAGGCCTTCAAGAAGCTAGGTGAAGAAAAACTCAATCACAAGAACCTCTTGAAACTAAAGTTTAAAACACTGAAAAACATTTATAGCAGCATTATAATCAAACATCCATTATAACATAGCCACAACATCTCATATGGATCATCCACTCACGAGCATTTCAGAGTAAAAGGAAACAAGATGATTAAAGGAAACAGACTTCTATTAACGGAAATGTCTCAAGTCCCATACATGACCATAGAATAGATCTACTTAGTAAAAATATTACAAAAGGGAGCTTTTCTCAACCATCTGCACCTTCTCAAATAATTCATCTAATATATTTATAATCAAGACAATAGATGGAGTCTTCTCTTGTATGTCTTGTTCCTTCTGTCAGAAGGAGACTTTGATCAGTATGGGCGTGCAGGAGAAACTTCCCTCTGTTGTACTTCAGGCTGACAGCTTTCTATCTCCTCGACTAGACCCTCCATGCTTCCATTTAAGGGGGGTAGAAGACAGTTCAACCACCAATCCTGCCTTCATTAATGGATTTCTTCTTGGGATCAGGATGTGGAAAAATTGCCCTCTGCGGTACTTCAGGCCGACAACTTTCTGTCTCCTCGGCCAGACCCTCAATGCTTCCATTTAAGGGGGTATTTGATTGATCTCTTTCCTCTAGTGATAGATTGGTCATGGTCTGCTAACGCTTTCCTTCTCCTTGTGGCGTTCCTTTGATGAATTGGCTTAACGCCCAATTTATGTTGCCACGTATTGATCTCGGATTGGACCCCATATAAGAATGTCATTGTGGAAGCTGCCAAGAGAGGTTTGGGTCCACACCACTTCAACCCCTACAATCCACCACCAATTTCCATGCATATCTTTAGCTATATTGTGGTTTCGATTGTGGGACCTCTCTAGAATTTTATCATTCGAGTATGTTTCGTTCCTGCAATGAAGTGTGGTCGTCAATCTGCTGCAAATCCGCGATCTGGGAAACCCTGCTATTTTAGCGCCCCCGCTAAAATTTATCCATATTCCAACTCCAAAACCCTTTTAGACCATGCTTAGAGATGGAGCCAATTTTGGCTCTTGGGAGCTTTGAATGTTGAGAAAGAATACCTCCCGGAGGATGATCTCCTGAATCTGACGTGCTGGCCTGACACTATATAATGTCACGGCTAGTGATGGATGAGCGCCATGTGTCTTCAGCACTTTGGGCTTCGAGATGCTTGGATGGAAATATCTTGAAGTCACTTTCTCTCGGTTGATGTGGCAACCTCTCATTAACTTCGGGACTTCGGGCCTTCCGGTGATACTACTGCAAAGATCAAGGGTTCTTGTTGATTTGAGATCAACGGTCCACAATTACTTTGGGAGTTCAAGCTTCGAGAGTTTTCTTCTATTTTCTCACGCAATCCTCTGAAGTGTCGTATCTCTGAAGTGAGAGATCTTCCTCCACGTGTCCTCTTGTTTTGGACAGTCAAGATTCACTTCGGTAGTTCGGGCTTCGGGCCTTTTCAATGCACAGCTCTTACAATCCTTTGAAGCGTCATATTTCTGGAGTGAGAGATCTGGTGCCACGTGTCCTCTTGTTTTGGGCGGTCAAGATTCACTTCGGGAGTTTAGGCTTCGGGCCTTTTCAATGCATAGCTCTTACAATCCTCCAGAGCATCATATTTCTAGAGTGAGAAATCTTGCGTTGCGTGTCCTCGTTGATGGAAGGTTCAGATGAACTTCGAGCTTCGGGCTTTCAGGAGTCCTTTACTCACTCAACTTCTGCTTGCTTCCTCACGGAGTACGAGATCACCTGCCACATGTCCCTTGCTTGAAGATCAATGATCCTGAGAGATTGCAGGCTCACAACTTGCACAAACTTTAACTTCCTTCCTTATTCCCACAATGTAAAGATGCTCTTTCATAGTGGGATTGGCATGCACCGTTGATCTGTTGATCTAGCAAGATCAATGATCCTGAGCAATTTCGAGCTCACAACTTGTAGAACTTTAATTTGCTTCCCAATCCCCGCAATGCCTCCCCACCGTCGATCTATCTCCAATGAGATCTGACAGTTGTGACTTAATCTTTGCTTGATCTGGCGATTGATCTTGCTCTCGCTCAAAACTTACGGCTGAAAATTGAACCTATTTTCCTACTTGTATTTCGAACCCAAAAAGGACTATTGTTTTTTGCTCATAGTTTTTCCCTGCGCATAGAAAGGACTTGGTCATCCTACAAAAGCTACATATGACCCATGACAACTTCATGTGATAACATTGGCTCCACAGGGGATGGCATGATCCCTATGATCTTCCAAGAACAAGGAGCTTCAGTGTATTATCCTAGGGCTATGGGGTCACTTAATTAAACAGAAATAAAAAGTAAAAGTGATATTTACAGTGAATGGAAATCCATTCATGGCTTAAGCAATATATTGTTTTAGAATGTACCAATTGACAGGGCCACCAAAAAATTCGGAATCCTCCAAGTTCTGCAATTTATAAGTGTTATTTGAAAATACCTTAGAAATCTTGAACAGACCAATCCACAAGGCTTCGAATTTACCATGTTTGCATTTTTCTTGCTTGGGTGCATCCCACTTGAGCACTAGATCTCCTAGCTAGAAATATTCTTTGCTTACGTTCTTATTAAAATCTTGCTTAATATTCTGTTGATGGTCCTTTGCTTTTCCAAGTAGTTTCTCCCCAGTCTGATGTACTTCTACCAGTTGTTGTATCCTCCTGACCATATCATCAGGTTCTGCTTGGTATTCCTAGAGGAATTTTTCCACATGCAAGACAAGCTGAGTAGGAAAGATAGCCTCAAACCCATATACAAGATGAAAAGGGGAAACACCAAGTGACCTCTTTGTTGTAACGCTATTCCCAAGGCAAATTTTAGCCTTGAGTCCCATGCTTTCTTATTGTCTTCTAACAATTTCTTGATGATCTTTATGAGGCTCTTGTTAGAGGACTCTGCCAAAGAATTTCCTTGTGGGTAGTAAGGAGTAGAATGGACTAATTTAATCCCATACTGTTCACAGAACCTGGTCAATGGTTCAACTTTGAAGGAGGTGGCATTGTCAGTAATAATCCTACTTGGACAACCAAATCTTGACAGGATATCCTCGAGAAAACTAATGATTACCTTGTGGGAGGCATTCCTTGTAGGAATGGCTTCTATCCACTTGGTAAATTAATCAATGGCAGACAAAATCCACCTATGCTGACCACTTGAATCTGGATAGATTTCCCCAATGAAGTCAAGACCCCACTGTTGAAAAGGTTTGGAAGCCACCACAGGCTTCAAAGGCAAATATTTGAGTTGTTTATCTCCAGAAAAATTTTGGCATTTGACACAAGCTCTAATCTTTGCACAAACATCAGTAAAAAGGTTAGGCTAGAAATACCCAGCTCTGAGGATCTTATAGGTTGTGGTTCTCCAAAAATGATGGCCTCCACATAAGTTTCCATGAAAGTCACTCATGGCCCTTTGAGCTTCCTATGGATCTAAACATCTCAAAAGAACTCCTAGAGGATATTTCCAATATAAGATATGATCAATGAGACAATATATGATTGCTTTAAGTTTCAAAGCCCTCACCTTGTTCTTGTCCAAATCATCAGGAGGTTGCAACTTCTACAAAAAATATATGATGTCTTTATACCAAGTGCATTCTGTCAAATTTGGGCTGGCATGAGAGCTTTTATCAGCAAACTCAACTTGTTGATTTTCTGAGTTTATATTCATGAAATTAACCCCTAAAGATTTGCAATTTGATTCAGCCATCAACCTGGCTAAACCTTGGCCCTTCACTAGTTTAATGGGATTCATTTCAAGGTCAAATTCCAGAATTTTAGCAATCCATTTTCTCATCTTCCCATCTATGTCGGGCTGGATAAGTATCTCTATCACTGAAGTTGAAGGGACATATGCAACAATCTTCGAATGCAAAACATATACTCTGAAATCCTTGAGGGATTTGACCAAGCATAAGCATGCTTTTCCATGATATCATATCTCATTTTTGCATCCCTCAATGCTCTGCTAAAAAAGGAAATAGGTTGCTCTAACCCCTCTGTATTTTTCTACAACAAAACAGCAGTCAATGTGTCAAATGAGACAAAGGAAAATATTAGAAACTCCTTAGAATAGTCAGGGATGATGAGCACATGTGCTTCAGTCAAGGCCTTTTTTATCTGATCAAAAGATTCTCGAACCTTAGTAGTCCATTTCACCTCATTTCCCTTCCTAAGCATGATTGTAATGTACTTTACTAATTCAACAAAGTTAGAGATGAACCTTATTAGAAAATTGATTTTCCACAAGAAAGATTGAACTTCTTTATTGGATCTATGAAAATATAAGATCTGGATGGCCTCTGCCCTGCGTGTATCAATTCTTACCCCTTTTGTTGATACAATGTGCCCCAATAACTTAGCTTCCTTCATAGAAAACAGAGACTTCTTAGGATTGAGAGAGAGACTAAACTTTATGCACTTCAGGAAGACCCTTTTCAAATGATGATAATGCTCTTTATCAGATTTTGAGAACACTGTAATGTCATCTAGATATATGACTACAAACTTGTCCTTCTCCCCAATGAAGGCAATGTCCATTGCTCGCTGAAAAGTCACTTCTGCATTCATCAACCCAAAGGGCATTTTAGCATACATGAAGGTGCCCCAAGGAGTAGTAAAGGTTGTCTTCTCTCTATCTTCAGGCAAGACAGAGATCTAATTGTAGCCAAAAAAGACATTAATCATAGACATCATAGATGAACCAATGACTCTCTGCAAAATGCTCTCCATCTTTGGCAAGGGGTAATTATATTTCTTGGAGCTTCTTTTCAAATTCCTGAAATCCACACATAGTCTAGTTTCCCCATTTTTCTTCCTCACAGGAACCAAGTTAGCCACCCACTCAAAGTATCTCAAAGGAATTATGATTTTGGCATCTAACAACTTCTTTACTTCTTTTTCGATAATAGGGAGCATCATGGGATTTATCTATCTAAGTTTCTGCCTAAAAGGCTTGGTCTCCTCTTTCAAAGGGATCTTATGTTCAATGATGTTTCTGTCATATGTTCTTAAATCTTCATATTTACAGGAAAACACATCAGCAAACTCCTTTAAAATCTTAACATACTCAGCCCTTTGTTCCTTTGACAAGATGCTAGACAACTTAACATACTTTGGATCCTCCTCTGTACCTAAATTTCATTCAGTGACCTCAGCATTTTCAGTTGAACCTTTAACCTTTACAACAACATCATTTCTATCAAACAATCTCTCCAAGTGGACTAGTCCTTTTGGAATATGATTATCGGGCAACTGAACAATATGATGGTCAGCAATTTTATTCAGAAAAATATCAACATGAGGGTTTTTTTCAGTATCATGATCTTGATCAATATGTAAGGAAAAAAACTCATCCACAGTCTCAAGAAATATTTTTATCTCAAGATCATCCTCAAAAACCTTCCAATGCTTGACATTGTCAGGTATAGAGGGTCTATACTTCACTTCCACATCATATTTGAGTTTAGGGGGAAAAGGAATTATGAAATTACTTGTTGAAGCAGCCAAGGAGTCTGCCATAGTGTTCTCCTCTCTTGGAACAAATGAGATATTAAAAGCTAAGAAGAAACTATCAATAACATCCCAAACTTCATTTCTGTAAGTCCTTAACCTAGGGTGTTTAGCTTGATACCGATTTTTAACTTGATGAACAATTAATTCAGAATCTCCAAACATTGCTAGCTCTTCAATCCTCATGTCTTTAGCAGCCCTCAAACCCAAAACAAGAGCCTCATATTCTGCCACATTGTTTGTAGTTTCAAATTAAAGCTTATAGGACAAAGAGATGATCTCTTGGGTAGGAGAAATAAAGACTACCCCAACACCAACACCTTCCTTAGAAGAGGCCCCATCAAAAAACATATTTCAAATAGAGGTATTAGGAGGATCTTCACAAGAGGTGATGGATTGTTTTCTAATTTCAATAGGTGGTTGAGGAGCATCAATGAGTTGTAACATACTGGATCCTAAATCAGTATCAAGTGAAAAAATAGGGTGGTTGGTAGGATTTGTTTCATCACTGGTGATGTAGGCTAATTGTGCCCCCTTATAAATCCTTCTATGTTCTCCCCAAAACACAAGAATGGTGGCATATGAAAGGTCCATCTGCAAAGTTCCCCCTAGTATTTTGATCCAATATCTTGACAAGAGCATCCGAAACTTAGGGGGGACATCATCCACTACAATATCCATGACCACACTTTTCATTGGTAGTTGGAATAGGGTAACAATCAGGTATTTAATAACCCCAAGACACTTCACCTTCCTAGAATCAAATGAGTACAAGTCATGGTAGGTTTTTGTAACATCCAACCCAAGCTCATCCATGACAGTTTTAGGCATGAGGTTATGAGATGCCCCTGAGTCCATCAAGCAGTTGTGAAACACTTTATCATGAATGTTTAATGATGTGTATAAAGGGGGGGAAGAGTCATCTCTATCCTTTACCAAAGGTCCCAGGACGACAGTTGGTTTTTCATCTTGAAGGTTGACTGAATCTGTGGAATTAGAGGAAGGGTCAGGTTGCAGCATTTTAGAAAGATATATTTTGAATTCCTCATTCTTAATCAGCTCCAAAAACATTACAGGGATTTTAATTTTTTGAATCTCACTCTCAAAGATAAAAGAGGATGAAGATTTCAGAAGCTCCTTAACCTCTAGAATAGGGCTCTTAGCCAATTTTTGCAGGTTTTGTGCATCTTTTTCTTTGTTTCCAGTTGCCACAACATTAGAAAATTTTTATGTTTTAGTGGGTTGATCAGAAGTTTCAGTCTTCCCATCTTTCTTTTTTGGCCTTAGGTTGTATTTACTTGGATTTCCATTTGTTTTTTCCCCTTTACTCAATTCATTTAAATGATTATCCATGAGAGACTCTTCATATGTAGATTGGGTTAAATGATGAGATGAAGAGGTGTCACCAAGACAATGGATTTCAGGATGAGTTTCTTCATCCTCTTCTCCTTCATCAGCAACAAGGTTGTTTTGTAGAGGGGCTTGGACATTTTGATCATCCATATCCATGTTTATTTGATCTCTTTGGAGGACCTGAGGGGCATTATTTGGTCTTCTGAAATTAACTCTATTATCAGCATTTTGTGTGCTCCTATAGTTTTGTTTTCCTTCAAGTTTCAACTTCTTCATTTCAACAGAGTGATTTTACCAATTTTGTAAGTTCATCAACTTGAGGGTGGACGACAGGAGATTCTGAGGTTGAAGCTTCAACCCTACCTTTCCTTCTATCTCTGTGATATTTTCCTCTAAGCTTGTCAGCTTCCAATATGTTAGATTCTACTTCCAAAGTTGCATCTTGCATATGAGCTAGAGAGGTAGATATCATTTCTCTCAACAAGAGGCAAAACTCAAGGTCAAAAGCATTGGCATAGGTAATCTTGGCAGAGGTTTTTGTAGGCTTTATTTCAGTGGGAATCTTGTTGTACATTCTATTAAATCTTTTTGAGAGATCTGAAACATATTCCCCCTCTTTCCTCTTAAGTGAGCCAAATTATGTAATATAATAAAGGAAATCTTTTTTATCCCCACAATGCCTCAAGAAAGAATCATCCAAAGCTTCAATCCCAACAATAGATTCAGGAGTCAAACCCTTAAACCATTTTCTAGCCTCACCATCAAGGCTCTGTACAAATACCCTCATCCATACATCTTCATTCTCAATGCTAAGATTATCTGCATAACTATAAAAACTTGCAAGGTGTTCCTCTGCAGTTATGTCTTCCTCCCTTGTGAACTTGGGCATGTACTTAAGGTAGTCTCCAACTGGGAGAGCATTCACAGGTTGAGGTAAAATAAGAGGGGCATATCTAGTAGCCATTATGGCATCCATCCTTTTTCTATGAAGATTATTACTTGTCAATGGGTTGTGAGTTGTAGGAGAACAAGGGGGAGATGGATCTTTGAAAGATACAAATGCAGCTTGGATTTTTGGAGAAAGAGGAAGCGTTTGATTCTGGGAGGAAGATGGTATGAGGTTCAAGGGAAAATAGGTCTCCACTTCTTGAGTCACAACAACTTTGATAGGAGGAGGAGTAGGAAGGCCCAAAGTAGGAAAATCTTCAAGATTCTCAAGCCTGAAACAACTTACAACATGGAGAGAAGAAAGGGATTCAAAATTTTCTTCCTACAATTTGGGGCTAAAAGAAGAGTATTCAATAGGAAAATTTTCAAAATCCAAACTTTTAGAAACTTTAGTAGAAGGTAAAAGAGGAGAATTGGATATGGCTACTAGAGTTTTAAAAGTAGAATCATGTGAAAGACCAGGAGTACCTGGTAAAATAGTTAAATAGTCTTCTTGAGAAGCCTTTCCTTTCTTGATAATATTCTCTGGGTTAGCTTCAAGTGTTGCCATAGGTAGATGAGGAGTATACCTCATGTGTCTACCTTTGAGAGCCGCAACTGAAACAGTGGAGTCGCCAGGTGCAAGCTGCAATCTTTAATGTATTGAATTCTAATGCACCTTCAGAATCAGTATGCTTTGTCATTCAATCCCAGGGAAATGTCTTCAATTTTTTCCCCGACAACGACACCATTAATGTTAGCACTGAGAGTCACCCTCAGATTGAAAGAGGATAATCCCAATACCCATCAAAAGGTTTGTAAATGTAAATTTATGATAAAAGGTCTAATGAACAAAACTCAACATAAGAATGCTTTAACACACAAATATGGGCTAGCATGCATAAGAAAATGAGGTTTTGATTAACTTCAGTCAGTGGTTTAAGGAAAAAGGTGAATAGAAGGAAGACTTAGTGAGGAAGGTGGATAAGTCTGCTATAAGCATCAAGCCTTCAAGCAGTTGGGTGAAGAAAAACTCAGTCACAACAACCTCTTGAAACTAAATTTTAAAACATTGAAAGACATTCATAGCAGCATTATAATCAAACATCCATTATAACACAGCCACAACATCTCATATGGATCATCCAATCACGATCAATCCAGAGTAAGAGGAAACAAGAATATGAAATGAAATTGACTTCTATTAACTAAAATGTCTCAAGTCCCATACATAACCAGAGAACAGCTCTGCTTAGTCAAAATATTACAAAAGGGAGCTCTGCTCAACCATCTGTGCCTTCTCAAATCATTCATCTGATGTATTTATAATCAAGATAGTAGTTGGTGTCTTCTCTTGTATGTCTTGTTCCTTCTGTCGTAAGGAGACTTTGATCAGTATGGGCGTGCAGGAGAAACTACTCTATGTTGTACATCGGGCTGACAGCTTTCTGTCTCCTCGGCCAGACCATCCATGCTTCCATTTAAGGGGGGTAGAAAAAATTTCAACCACCAGTCCTTCCTTAATTAATTGTTTCCTCATGGGATCAGGATGTGGAAAAAATTCCCTCTATGGTACTTCGGGCCGACAACTTTATGTCTCCTCGGCCAGACCCTAAATGCTTCCATTTAAGGGGGTATTTGATTGCTCTCTTTCCTCTGGTGATAGATTGGTCGCGGTCTGCTAAATCTTTGCTTCTCGTTGTGAATCTCCTTTGAAAAATTGTCTTAGCTCCCAGTTTATGTTTCCACGCATTGATCTCGAATTGGACCCCATATAAGCACGTGATTGCGAAAGCTGCAAAGGGTGGTTTGGGTCCACACTGCTTCGGCCCCTGCAATCTTCCACCAACTTCCACGCATCTCTTTATCTATACTGTGGTTTTGATTGCGGGACCACTCTAGAATTTTATTGTTCGAGCATGTTTTGTCCCTGCAATGAAGTGTGGTCATCGATCTGCTGAAAATCCGCGATCTGGGAAACCTTGCTATTTTAGCGCCCCCGCTAAAATTTATCCGTCTGCCAACTCCAGAACCCTTTTAGACCATGCTTAGATATGGAGCCAATTTTTGCGCTTGGGAGCTTTGAATGTTGAGCAGGAATACCTCCCGGAGAATGATCTCATGAATCTGATATGGTGACCTGATGCTATATAATGTCACAGCTAGTGATGGATGAGTGCCATGTGTCTTCAGCACTTTGGCACTTCAGGCTTCAAGATGCTTGGATGGAAATCTCTCGAAATCACTTTCTCTTGGTTGACGTGGTAGCCTCTCGTTAACTTCGAAACTTCGGGCCTTCCGGTGATACTTCTACAAACATCAATGGTTCTTGTTGATTTGAGATCAACGGTCCACAATTACTTCGGGAGTTCAAGCTTCGGGATTTTTCTTTTGTTTTCCTGTGCAATCCTCTGAAGTGTCGTATCTCCAAAGTGAGAGATTTGCCTCCATGTGTCCTCTTCTTTTGGACGGTCGAGATTCACTTCGGGAGTTCGAGCTTCAATCCTTTTCAATGCATAGCTCTTACAATCCTCCAGAGCATCGTATTTTCAGAGTGAGAGATCTGGCGCCACGTGTCCTCATGTTTTGGATGGTCGAGATTCACTTCGGGAGTTCGGGCTTAGGGAATTTTCAATGCATAGCTCTTACAATCCTCTGCAGCGTCATATTTTCGAAGTGAGAGATCTAGTGCCATGTGTCCTCGTTGATGGATGGTCTAGATGAACTCTGGGCTTCGGGCTTTCAAAAGTCCTTTACTCACTCAGATTCTTCTTGCTTCCTCCCAGAGTATGAGATTGCCTACCACGTTTCCCTTACTTGAAGATCAATGATCTTGAGTGATTGCAAGCTCACAACTTGCACAAAATTTAACTTCCTTCTCGATTCCTACAATGCAAATATGCTCGTTCGTAGTGGGATTGACATGTGTCCTTGATCTGTTAATCTAGAAAGATCAACGATCCTGAACGATTTTGGGCTCACAACTTGTAGAAACTTTAATTTGCTTCCCAATCCCCGCAATGCCTCCCCACTGTCGATCTCTCTCCAATGAGATCTGACGGCCGTGAATTAATCTTTGCTTGATCTGACGGTTGATCTTGTTCTCGCTCAAAACTTACGGCTGAAAATTGAACCCGTTTGCCAGCTTGTGTTTCGAACTCGAAAAGGAATGTTTCTTTTTGCTCATAGTTTTTCCTTGCGCATAAAAATGACTTGGTTGGCCTGCAAAAACTACATATGACCAGTGAAAACTTCATGTGATAACACAGTGGGAGTGTTGATACATGTCAACACCTGGAAAGGAGCACTAGACAACTGTCAAGAGAGTATTCAGGTATTTGTGTGGCACGAAGTACTATGTTATATGATACCAAGGAAAACCTAGAGGTGACAGTGGTAAATTAGATGTACATGGCTTTGTTGTCGTCAATTGGGTTGGAGATATGGATCGATGGAGGTCGACCAGCGGATATGTCTTCAAGATGTTCGGTGGAGCAATAAGATGTATGAGTAAGTGACATGCGGTCATAGCCTTGTCGACAACAGAATCTGAATACATGGTGGACACCCGTGGAAGAAAAGAATCGATATGGCTTCAAAGGTTGTGTTCAGGAATCGGGTTTGGGAAAAGAGTTATGAAGGTAAGTTGCGACAATTAAAGCGCAATATTTCTGGCAAAGAACCCTGCTTATCATTCAAAGACTAAGCACATTGATGTACAATACCATTTCATAAGAGATATGGTGGAAAGTAAAAAGGTGATATTGGAGATAGTAGACACATTGGAAAACATAGCAGACTCGTTGACCAAGTCTATGAGTGTTGTGAAGTTCTCTTGGTGCAGAGAGGCAATGGGCATTGTTTCCCTGGGTCTGTGAGTGAAAGTTTGGGGAACCTCCTGTTTCAACAAAGAAGACAAGTGGGAGAATTTTGGGTCATTATATTATTTGCAATGAAATTCTAGTCGAGGTGAATGGACATTGATGGTTGAAGTTGAGGTAGATTGACAGTAGGTCAAAGTCGAGGTAGATCGACAACAAGTCGAAGGTCGAGGAAGTCAACCGGGTAAAGTCGAATTCAAAGATATTGATGGCAAGTTAACCGACAAGATATCGAAGTGTGGGCATGAGATGACCGACTAGAGAATGAATGGAGGTTGACTGGTAAACCCGACTTCGGGTCGACTGTAACAAAATCCCTAGATTTGTGGGATTTGTAGCTAATGATATGCATGGATCTGTAACCATTTTTTGGGTGCCAATATTTAGGGTTTTCCCTGTTGTAAATCCTATAAAGAGGTGTTTTTTAAGGTCGTAAAGTATGTTTTTGTATGTGATCATAGAATACACATTTGCAGGTTAATGCATCTGTAAGTGTAGGTAGTTGGTCATGCATATGTAAGCCTATTTGACTACATGGTTGTTCTTTCCTGTGAAAGAGGGTATGATGTTGATTGTGTCTTAGGTGTGGACCAATGTTAGACATGTAACCTTTTATACTGAATGAATAATACAACAAGAGAGAAGAAATCTCAAAGGAATGTTGGTTTTCCTGGTTAAGGGTTTCCAGGGTAAAATCGTGATGTACTGTGTGATTGCTTGTGTAATTTGTTTTTTTGATTAAATTCTTCTTCTCTTCTTCTAGGATTAGTGTGGAAGTGTCTTGCATTTCCTGACAATATATTCTCTTTATGAATTCTTTCCTAATATAATTTTTTTTTAAACCCTTAGGTTATCCTCCAATCGACACAATGCTTCTTAAAATGGTGGTGTTTGATGGTGGCCAATGGTTATCAATCATTTCACAAATGTTGAGTTATTTTGTAGATTTCTTTGACATATAAATAATTTGGAAAGCTATTAATATTTTCACCTTTTCACTTTTCATTTACTCCATGTAAAAAAATAAAACTTATCCTCCACGTAAAGAAATATTGTATTTCCCTTTTTTTTCCATCTTGCACAAATTCCTCTATGTAAAAAGATAAACCGTATCCCCAACATAAAGAGATATTTGTATTTCCTTTTTTATTCAGCGAAAAAATCCTCCATGTATTTGCTGTAAAGTCACTCTTTGCATTGTCAACTTATATATATGGTTGACTTGATACTTCTTCACGTGTACCTTTTTTTATGGGTGTTGGTCAATGAATTTGATATTTCTAGACTTCAATATTAGCAGTGTAAACTATTTTCTTCAATAGAAATGTATGCATGCTAGAAACCAGTTTGGGGTCAAAGACCCATAATCAGAGAAACTTTGTAATTTATATGTCCAAGAACCGGATTAAAATGGCTTTGATAATAGCATGGCCAAAGGCTAAGACCAGACTTGCTCTGATACCAAATGGGTTCATACGCAGAATCCCCAAAATATTTGGAATAAGATAAAGAAATCCATTTAGGATAAAATAATATATTAAATAAAAATGTATGAGAATATTATAGTATAGTATGATCATGATTATAAATGAGATCCATATATATACCCAAAAAAGGATGTCTTTCACTAAGAGGCGTGTCTCTTCATTTAAGGTGCCTCTTCATAAATTATTAGTATATATATATATATATATATATATATATATATATATATATATTACATTCCCAAAAGGGTTTGAGGAATTGAGTGTTCTTAAAAGGATCATAATTTGAGTAAATGTTGTTGTTTACAAAAGCTTCCAAATTATAGTGTTGAGAAGATTGCAAAATTGTTGTTTTTTTACTATACCATGTGTGTCAATTAGCAAAAATGTGGTACTTGTAAGTGCCAACTATTTGGCACATCAATAGTGTTATTTTGAGGTAATTGTTTTGATGTTGACATAATGTCAAAATTCCATACCAAAGGTGGAAATGAAAAGGCTAAACTTGCAAGGATGTGTAAGGTTAAAATAATTGTTGAAATCACTATAATTGTGATATTTAGATCAATTAGATCTGAGCGATTTTAACAACTTTAGTCACATGCCAGGAAGGTTTGATGAATTAGTTCTATTAAGGAGCTTAATTTTGAGTAAGTGTTGTAGTTTACAAGAGCTTCCTAGTGGTTTTCGAAAGCTTGCAACATTGCAAGTATTTCATTAATAATACCATTGTTGAGATTTGCTTCTACGTAAAAGGTTTGGAAAAATCACATCTTTAATTCATCTAGATCTACAAATGTACACACATCTAAGTAAACTTTCCAATAAACTTTGGATATTTAACATCCTTGTTAGTTCAAATACCATTTAAAGTATATGAAGGCTTGACAGGCTTATTAGAAGGGCTTTGCAATCTTTAAACAACATAATTATTTTATTAAACAAAAGTTATATCTTAAAAACACTTCTGATTTGGTTATGAGAACTTACATGCTTGCAAGAGTTGGATTTGTCTAATTATGCATGTTTTTCAAGACTACTTGATGGTTTCAATGAGCTTAGTTGCTCACAAGTGTTAATATTAAGGGGATGTGAAACATTAGAGAGACTCCTTAATGACATTCTATCTCTAGAACATTTAGAAGATGAAAGATGTACAATTGAAAAAGTGTGTCAAGGATACTTGAATCAAAAACTTGTTTGGAGAAATTAGACTTATCAAATTGTGATTAGCAAGAGAAACTTTATAGTGTCTCTAATTCTATAGAAGCATTAAGAGGACTAAAAATGTTTGGATGTAATAAAAAATTCTTGGTTGGTTGGTAAGACAAGGTGTTGTTATTCCCCCCACCAAGGTTCAAATCCCCCAAAGATATGGTTTCCCCTCATGGATCATCTCACCCATGCAGCGGGTCGTTTTATGCAGTTGGGACCAAGTTGCAAAAAAGATACTCCCTAGTCACATAATTTTAGTTGAAGGATTGCTTTCATGAGCTTTGAGATGTATATGTTCCATTGTAATATCACATATAGCAAGGTGACTCTTACACATGTTGACCAGAATTGTCTGTCAAAAAATGTATAAATGTAAGAGCTTGTCAATATTGCCCAAAAGTTTTAGCAAACTTCCTTCTTCGGAGGTGTTAAAGTTAGCAATTTTTTTATTAGTTACAGAAACTATCTTGTGGCCTTGGTTATTTGGTAGCATTTAGAAACTTGAACATGTTTGGGTGCTAGAGATTATCAAGGTTACAATGTGAATTATTTGGAAAACCCATTGGTTTAAAACTTCCTAACTTGTCAAGCTACAAGGGTTTGGTAAAATCCATGAATGTTTTGGTATGATTTTGATTTTGGAAAAACAAGATCTATCAAGATGGTTTTAACTAAAGGAACTATGTGGAAATTTCCATTTTCTTCAATTACAAAGACAAATGAATGTGTTACATTATGAAAGGTTGGATGGTATACAAATGGAGCACGTGGAGAATCAAGAACATTGTTTTCTATCCAAAATTCCTAGATGCATCGTAACCCATAAAATTCACCAATTTATGCGCCCAACAACATCCCATCCACAACTTCACCACATGGGGTTGTTTCCATAGTATTTTTCTACCCATTAAGTAGAAAGTATTAAATTTGTATTCTTCACTTCTAATGACTTTGTTTGTGGTAAATAAGAAAAAGTGATTACAAAGTCTTCTTAGTCGCCCAAGAATCATACCTTGTAACCAAAACTCAACCATGTGTTGAATAATGGTAATCCACTAGAATACATCCAAGTAAGTTTCCACTCCTACAATATGGTTCCAACCTACATTTATTTCCTAACGATAGAAGCTTTGTCAAGTTGTAGCCAACCAACCAAAATCACTTTTACCTCATATTTAAAGAGGAAAAATATGGTTTCAACCCTTAATTACACTTTGAACTATAGCCCTATATAATACTCTAAAGTATGTTGAAAAACACCTTACCTCGAACTCAAACCCAATGAGGTTGTCATGTGTGGCAGAGCACCTGTTGCAATTTAACCTAATGCCAAGATGCCAAAAAAGTTCTTTGATAACATTATCAAACTATGGACGATAATTCACTTCCATTTCAATTTAAATGAGTGAATAATCATGTGTGTATATATAGGGAACCCCTAGTGTGCCCAGTGTGTCAAAGGATGTCCTGAATTAGATAGAATATGGATAGGGTCAACGACGATTGGAGTAGAGAGAGTGTGTTGCTAGTTTTTGAAGGAGTCGCACACCTGGAATAGTTGGCAGACGGAGGGGAATATTTGAACACTGCATAAACACAGAAATGGCATCCGTAAATAAATAATAAGAAATCTTAGTATCATGAAGAGAACTAAATTAGAGGTTAATGATGATTATGGGGTGATTGGTGAGGGTATTTGTAGATTATGGCCTCACAAATGGATAGATATGATGATCTCCTTCATTAATCAGAGGATATATTAGATGAGAGCCAAATTTTATGTACATCTTACCCTAAGCCAAATATCCTAGTCCGAGGAACGTTTATGGAGTAGCGTCTAACTCTTTTTCTCTTCATAAGAATTTTGGGTCAGTTTATAGTATGGAAAATGATTTGGTGGGTACATGTTTGTCATATCATCTTGTTTAGCAGGTTTAATCTTGTCAGAAAATCAGTGCTTCAAGTGATCCTTTCGTGGTTGGAGAAGACTTGGGCATTAACCTGTTTTTTCTCCATAGTAATGAGAACACAGTTGGACATCCACAAGTTACAAATCATGATTCATGAGAAAGTGATCAAAATTTCTTGATTGAGCAGTGTTTTCCTTCATCTATGGAGGTAAAAAAGAATCCCTAGCCATCTCAAGATTTTACCTCTGGACATATCAGCTTAGGGTTTGTGAATTTGTAGAAAACTTTGATTTCGTCAGTGAATCGATCTTCTACTCCTTTCCAATCACCCTCAGAGGTGAGTGGTAAAATTTCACAAAGGAAAAATGACTCTATCCTAATCTCAATCTCAAAATGAATGGAGAAATCTCCCGATCACTTTTGGGGTTCAATGTTTGTGGGAAATAACCTATATTTTGATGCACTAGCAGGGTTCACAAAAGAGAAAGAGGTATCACAGCCTATCGAGGGCAAACAATCTAAGCAGAAAAAGAAGGAAGTTAAGAAGAGAATCACTTCAGTGAAGATGGCCCTGGGAGAAGACATAAGGGTTGAGAAATTTGTGGTGTATATAGGGAAGGCCTTGACCAAGAGGTTTCAGAGAAGAAAGTTCAACAATAAGAGCTTGAATGATTGGCTTCAAAAAGAATGGGCTCCCATCTTAGGATATGGACCTATTTTTCATATTCTCTTCTAGGGCTAGATTAGGTTTTTTTTGAAGAGTGAAGATGATGTGTAACAGATACTATTATACCTTTGAAACAAGAGAAAGTAAACACTGAAGTGAATTGGGGTGGTCACGTTTCTTAAAGACCATAGAATTTTGTCTTTGGATGAAAAATGAATAGTTCACAAGGTCCATCTTCATCCCACATCTCGCAAAATATTTTCAATGATATTGTAACTCCAAAGCTTAATCATCTGGTTGCATGCCCACCTGCAATAATCACATATATATGACCGACTTTTCCAAATACAAATGGAAGAGGAAGAAGAGACATGTAAAAATATTAAAGTTACATTTCTTTTTAATCCACCCTACAAGATACACTCTACAATCTCATTAACCAGTGTATTTTTCTTTGGGTGGTGGAGATCTTAATTTATAACCATTCATATAAAGTGCACAATCAACCAATAGTTGTTGATGCAATCCTTCCTAAAATCCAGAACAGCATATGCTTGAGTTGTGGGCAGAAAAAGCCATGATTGTAAGCTACAACTTTACAGGCATATATATAGAATATGCAAAACCATAAACTCTAGACTCTGGATGCTAAGCCATCATATTCATGACAAAATAAACCCAGTATTCATGACTTATTGATCAATTTACATATTTAATCTAAACAACTCATTCTTCACCCAAGAAAAACTTAATTTTATAACCTTTCTTCGCAATTTGTTCAATCAACATTCATCTAAAACAACTCATCGAATAAATATTTTTGTTCTATCGTGTAATCTTTCAACTTTAATATTCAAATCTATCTCATTGCTTATAAATTTAAGAAAAAATCACAAACCATCTTAGTAGTTTCGATTGAATTCCACACCCACAAACAACCTCTTGAATAAATCCCAACACATTAAATATTTATAACAAGAACATGTAATAGAAGTGAATGGTACCTCAACAAGCATAAGGGTAGTAGGAATGACCCTACCATGAACTCATCCACAAGGAGACATCAATAAACAATGGGTACTAATCTATATGCATAGAAATGTTTAAACAGATAGCATGCAAAGAAATGTTTTAACAGATGGCATGCAAAGGAGTTTCGTTTACAGGTAACATATTAAACTAAGTTACTATTATATATGCATAGAAAGGTTTTAACAAATTGCATGCAAAGAGTAGGTAAATGTCGAGGGAGGTGGGAGGTGAAGTGGAGTGACATGTAGTTTCTCTTCACCCAACACGGAATTTAACCTAGCATCCAAGCATCAATGAGATAAATTATCCTACAATACAAAGCAAAGAGTTAAGTTGTATATATATTAAGAGCCCACCAGTGCAACAAATTCAATGGGATAGTAAAATAATTATGGACCAATGGCCCTTGTGTGATAACAAAGTAGTAATGGGACAAAATTGGTTTGTTTGCACATGCATTGAAGCATATAAAAGTTTAGGGTGGAAAAGGAGAATAAGTATGTTAGTTTGAATTCCATGAGTATACTTAGCAAGGATGTTAAAAATACACGTATCGCAATATGGAATGAGTGAAACATTAACCAAATAAAGATTCTTCTTTTGAATGTTCGGGTTTTGTTTAAAGATGTGGATTTGCAAATAGAAGCACTAGGCATCATGTTGATCCCTTGCAAGGATCTACTAAATTCTAATGCTTGTATAGAATGTTCAAGTTTCGTTTAAAGATGCATATTTTCGAACATAGGCACTAGGAATCATGTTGATCCCTTGCAGGGATCTATCGATTCCCCTTCAAGACAGGTCCGATGAAGCCTTTTACCATATCATGTACCATTTTATGCGCCTGTGGAAAAGGGGATTTTGATTTAAAAATCAACGTTCGAGGATTTTTATAAACTTATTTTCCATGGGTTTACGGAGATTTTTCATGGGTTCATAACTCATTTGCTTTATGGATTCTAAATGAAGTTTGGGTTTGACGTTGACCTGTTTCCACTCAAATAAAGTATTTTGGATTTGGGTTCTATATGTTCGTATAGTTTGTCTTATGGGTTTGTCAATGTAGGATTTATGTTCTCTGTATGGAGTTATTGGGAGGGTAGTTTTGATTGATTTATTGTTTTTTTAGCCCCAAATGTATTTTTTTTAATCGAGTGATGCATGGATACATACTATTTTAGATATGGAAAGTATGTTTTTATTTTATGTGCATTTTTCTCACTTTGATTGTTGTTTTGGTATGGATTTGCTAGATGGGTAGCAGTGTTTGATATTTTTGGATAGTTGGTTGTTATTTTGAAGGGTTTTTTAATTTGGGTTTTGTGTTTTCACCATAGATAAGTATGGAGCGTTCAAAACACTTGAGGACACACAAAGGAATTTCAAAGCATGTCATGCTTTGATAAAGAAAATAAAAGGTCGGATAACCTTTATGGTATAAATTTAATACAAAGTTTCTAAAATACACAAGTTTTTCTTGCTATTTTTTGACTTTTCTCTAGCAATTGTTCGTTGGAATTCAATGGGGAAAGCACTGCACCCCTTGATAAAACAAGAACTTTTCAATCTAGATAAGGATCCAATTAGGAGACCAACAACCATGAATGCAATGAAAAGTTGTGTAAAGCTTTTGAACACAAGGACATTACCTCTATTCTTAGACAAAGTCTCAGACTCTAAAGAAAGCAACAAGGCTTCTTTCCAGTATGCAATATCTCTCTATGAAGTACTTTCCAAAGTGCATGGAAAAAACATCATTTCCCATATAAGAAAAATTATGGCCACTATTGTCAAGACTCTATGTTCAAGTGCAAGGTCATTGCCTCTGCAACAAGCATGTGGAAGAGTTGTTGTAGGCATATCCAGGTATGCCATTGATACTTTTAGCATGGAGGCCCAACAAGAGCATGTTTTAAGAGACCTATGTAAACCCTTGGTTGATGTACTAATAGGAAAAGTGGATTCATTAAGCAGCAAGTGCAACATTATGTCTGTAAGCTCATGTAGACTCCAATAGTTGGAAATTTGCTTCATAAGATATTGTAAATGAAGTTTGCTTGAGAGTAATAGGTGCATTAGAAGAGAAGGAGGTGCATTTTGGAGTAGACATTGGCCAAACAGTTTAAAGTTGTTCATAATTTGTATGGTGACATGAGACTCTTCCTATCCGTGTGCCCTCATACATGTGATCAAATTTGTAGAACCAGTGTATGATGACACGTTGATTTCTGTATGGACATGCCTTTACTTATGTTTTTAACTCTCTAAAACCAATGTCTTCTCTCCAACATTTAACTTTTTCTTCATTATGCATTTCTTGTGAGCCATATCTCTAAGAATATAGTTAGTGTTGCATTTTCCTAATTTTGTATTTAACCACTGGAGTTGATATTTTCATAGGTGACTTACATGGTACATAACCAATATCGTAATTTCATGGCTCCATTTTATCGAAGCATAATAAAATTAGAGATCATATATACCACATATGTAATTTCCTTTCATCTTCTGCATTCAAATAGAACATCTATTCTACTGGTTGCACTATTACTTAGGCAAACAATTGAATAAAAAAAAAAAAAAAATTGTCGTTCTCAATGAATTTCCATTCTAAGCCATGCTCCTTCATGCAGGGCCCTTCATTTCATGATTTACAAATATCAGTTTACAATTGATCGTAGCCCACAAAAATAACAAACAACTTCCAGTAAAATTAGTGATAAAAATGCCACAATTTGGAGCAATTTTGGCTTTTAGAAGAACTTCAAAAAAAACAAAATCCTCATGACTGGAAATATGAACTGAGACCACTTATTTCCCTTGGTTTTCCATCTTTTGAGGTAAAAAAAAATCAACATACAATATAGTCTAAGGTTAAATCCCATTGTATTTGATGAATTTTACGCCTCACCATGCTTGATTGTTATGCTTCATCACCGAACATTTGGGAAATTTCTCAATTGACCCTTCAAACCATCACAGACATCTAGATCTTTGCATTTCACAAGTATCCAAATCTTCACATTTAATTTACCTTCAGAGGTCAAGCTCTAAGCTCTCTTGCTGCAACATAATTATTCAATGCTCATTTAATTAAATAATGAGAGATGTGATTGTTTCATCAACTTTTTGGTCTTTAAAATATTAAAGAAATAAATTACTCAATTTCCTTAAATATTAAGGAAATAAAATACTCATCTTTTTATTATCATTTGATAAGGGAAGGAATAATATTTTAACAAAAAAAGTATTTCTCCTTTTTATTTTAAAAAGACAATGAAACAAATTAATTAATTTGTAACATTAGACCTCATTGTCAACCCTACTTCTGCACAAATTATTATCTTTGACTTAACTAATTATTACCTTTGAAGTTACATATGCTAGAGTCCATCTGACCACATCCAAACCCTTTTGGTTGCAACAAGTGTATTAGCATTTGAAAGAGCATACAACACATGTACAACCACTAATTTTAGACGATAAATAATGGGAAACCAATAATTTTAGACAAGTCCAGAATGAGATTGACAACATTCTATTTCATTGAAATTCTCATGAATTCTACAATCAGGAATGCTAAAGAATACTAGAATCCCATCTGGTTCATGCAGAGGTCACAACATTCACTTGTAACTGTATTATGTTCTCTTCGGTGATAGCAGGAGAGGAGAAGCTACCAAGGCGAAGAGCAATCGGATAAATAATTGCACGAGAATTTATGTGATGAATTATTCCGATGAAGAAGTATACAAATAAAAGTATTGCAACACATATAAAGCATGAAGGAGTTACAAAACAACCTTCATAAACTATTCCATTAAATCAATCGCCACACACAGACGTGTTCAAACAAAAGTATTTAAAAGTGTTTATACTTGTTTTTTGGTGGATTCATTTCAACCTGATTAGGCAGTAAGGAAATTAGATATTTCCTCGAGGGGATCATGAGATGCATGGCACCTTTTGGGCCTGCCCTAGCGATTTTTTAGGTCAATTGTGTGATATCTATCATATTAAAAAGCCAACCTTCGACTATTGACATGGAGGGGGACTGGAAGACTTTCATGTTGCCTACGAACCACATCTAGAGTCCTATATATCCAATATGTTTTTTCACGGTCATATATATACAATATTCCCATTCAATAGATTCAAGCACAAATATTTTTTTCAGTTCATTGATAGAGCTATATGTGATTCTAATGCAGCCACACCATCAAAATATCTTCAACAATTCTTGACATTATATCATACAATATTTTGATATTTCATCAATGATATTACCATGGACTATTGTTTGTTTTGTTAGCTAAATATCTTTGACTTGCGGGATTGGCCTGTGGCTGAGATGCCATGACCTAGGGGCATCTAAGACGTCAAAATCACTCGGGGATCGCACTCGACCTAGACTGCACCAGCCCTTAAAATGGTTGGATTTGAGGTGTCCCCGGAGGTTTCGAACCAATGAATTCACTTACGGAGTTCCTTAACAACGCACTCCCTCATCGATTGCTCTACACCACGGGGACATCCATGGACTGTTGGTAATTATGCCCATGTGTATTGTTATATATTATGTTAGTTTTGATGGTAGAATGCAGTGACCTTGTGATGTATTTATTGGATTTCTTGTATGGAATGTTAATTTGTTTGTTTGGATGGTCGATATTGGCAGTGGTTTTAGCAGAGGATATGGAGCAGCAGAGACTATGGATTGCAGTTGTAGTGGCAATGGCGATGATTTTTTGTTGTGATAGAGAAGAAAATGTTTTGAAAGAAACATAAACAATTGATGTAGGAGCTTGGCTATCCAGCCATCTCAAGCAACTTTCAACATTTGAGTTACCCTTTTTACCAGTCCAAATGGATCGAGGAAGAAGAGGGATGATGACCCACACCGACTTCTTCCCATAATATTTTGGTCGTTGTTCAAGATCCAGTAAGGCATCTAGGAATTGGGATTTGAGAGAGTGAAAGTTTTTCATGAGGTTTCCATTCGCAAGCCATAGAAAATTTTCTTGGCAAGAGGCAAAGGTGATAAATATCTGTAGGAAGCACTGTTTCCCAGAGATCCAATTACATTCTCGCTTACCATGGAGAAGTAGACACTAACGCATTTGAAAACGTAGGCAGGGGCTTCATATTTGGCCACCACAATCTGAACCCACCTGAGCAATGGTTTATGCACAATAACAATTCTATCCATATTGGAGAAGCAAAGGTTATGCTTCAAACAATCAAAAGGCTCCTGGATATCTTCCGAAGTTTCAAAATTAATTCAGGCAAGGTGTCTTCTTCTTCATTGTTTTCATATTGTAATTCATGGTTTTCGTCCTCATCTGAGGTTGCTTTAGTTTGATAACATATTTTAAGTGTGGAGGATGCATCTGTTAAGGAAAATTTATGACTCAAAATGAGTTCATGAAAAGGAAGATATTTCTTACCATTTTTCGAAGCTTTTGAGGGTCGTGGAGTTAAAATTTTGGGGTCATTCTGGTGATACAGAGCTCCATTGTTGAAGGTGCAACTCAATTGTTGAAAATTATGTTATGACAGAGGTCATTCCTGCACAACGCGCACAATCCATGGCTTGTAGTTGCAAGTAGTTGTTTTTACTCGAGGATTTTACCCGTTGGATTAAAGAGAAATGGATGGAATGGAATTTGGAAGAGAGGAATGAAGGTTGAGGTTTGATGGGTGTGTACAGCTCAGGTAGCCGGCTAGGTCAAACTGAATCACGAGAAATCTGAAGAAAAGGGCATACCAAGATGAATAAGAAATTTGGAAGTCGTCGTGGGATGAAGAAGAAACGTTGAAGCCACTGCCTAATTGAACAGTCGTAATTTGGAGTCGGTGAAGCAAAATACACGTGGAGATAGAATATTGGTCACTTGTTGATTAATAGATGGCAACTTCGTATTGGATTTGGATAGATGACGAAGGCCCCTAGAGAAACCTCCCCTTAAAGAACACCTTCGATATAATTAAAGGGTTGGTGGTTTTGGAAAATGGCATATGTCTCATCGTTAAGTCCTTGGTATGTTAGTTTGGACCCTAAATCAACATCCTCTAAAAAATATCCAACCTCAGTCAAATTGTTGGGACTACCTATTGAGCTATAGTCGAAGAAGGAAATCAAGGATTTAAGTGATTTTGTTGGAAGAGTTTTGGAGATTATGAGTGTTTTTTATATTACCAATTTGTTGTTGAGACTCTTTAATTTTTTGTTGTAATTTATGAATTTTTGTATCTTGCTTCTCCAATTTTGTTCGATTTTGCATAATTTCTTCCTCTTTGCTAATAAGAATTTTATTCATTTTTTTTAACTTTTCCATTAATTATGTGATTTTGTTGTTCATTCTGATCTGAATTCGATGATAGAGCAAGGTGATTTGAGTTAATGTCTCGCAACATTATCTTTGGTAAGGTGCTCGAATTATATGTACTTTTTATCAACATTCATGGTAAAAGTATCAATAGATTTCAACCAAGGGTTCCCTAGGACTACATCAACTTCCTTGATTTGTAACACAAAAATTTTGCATTTTGGGGTGTACTCATTGATGTTTAATTCTAAATCATTAACATCGTCATCATATTCTCGTGTAAGAGATCTTTTAACTTCCTCTTTTGCAAGTTGTAATTTATTTTCCAATTTAATATCAATATAGTTCCAACGACTATAGAGGTCAATGGAAATGATTACGGTCTCATTATACCCAGAAGTGAATTGAACCTCATTTTCCATTTCACTCCTTATGAAATACTTATGTTAATACTTTAATATAAATTAATTGAATATTAATTCCCAATTTTCAAAATACTCCTCATGAAATACTCACTTGCTAATAAGAATATTAATATTAAAAATCACCTTCCTTCCTCTTCTTTTTTATTTTTTATTTTTTCACTTTTTTTCCTTATAGTATTTCCCAATACCATGGGCACATCAATGGTTTACCAAAACCGCGGGCCTATAAACCACCAACCGTAAAATCAAATTTTTACTCTTCCTTCTTCTTTTTTATTTTTTCTTTTATTTTTATTTTTATTTTTTTTGCCCCCTTAAAAATGGTAAGATCAAAATTTACTCTTCCTTCTTTTTTGGAACTTTTTTCTTTTAAATTACATTTATTATATTTTTTCTTTTAAATACTTCTTCACATGAAACTTTTCTTTTTTAATTATTTATTTTCTTTTCTTTTTTTCCTTCTTTCTTTGTTCTTCTCTCTTATTTTTTCTTCTTTTTTTGGGTGGGTAGAAAGACCGCTCCGATACCAAATGAAGTGGATGTGATGGTCCATTTCATCAGAACATCATGAATACATAACATAATTTCATATTTCCATAATAAATAATATTTTATTTACTATCCATTTTACATATTTTCTTGACATCATATCAAATACAATATGTGTATATAAATACAAGTGGGGAATGATAAGTCATGTCCTTGGCAAAGGTTGTGACTTACAATAGACTTATCATTTACATTATAATGCATATTTACATAATAACAAACCTATAACATATTATTACATGATAAGAAATGTAATATACTTTAGGTATATTACAATATATCAATCATTAAATCATG
>JASDQU010029533.1:4049-19880 GCA_032191745.1 Picea mariana | reverse complement strand
AAGGTAAGACCTGCTCCTCTTGTTGATCCAACATGGAGGGATCATAGAGTTTGAGAATATCCACATTCACTACTAAGTAAATGTGCATGTCTGGGGGTAGACTAAGTATGTAGATGTTATCTCCCACCTTTTCCAATACCTAAAAAGGACCATACCACAAAGCCTTGATCTTCTTACCAAGACCTTGTAGCCTTTCTTTATTCAGTTGTAACCATATCCTATCTCCCACTCTAAATGTTATCTATGTTTTTTGTTGGTCATGTCTAGCCTTGTACGTTTCCCGTGACTTATTCCATGTCTCTTGTACTTGAAAATGGATCTGCCTAATCTTCTTAATAATTGTTTCTACTTTTAATGAATCTCTTGTGAGGTCCTCCCTCACTCCTCCTTGTTGTCCATATACAACATCTAAGGGTGAAGGGGGAAAATATCCAAAGCAAGTTTCAAAATGTGACTTATCAATAGAGGTGTGGACTACTATGTTATAAGACTATTGTATATAGATCAGATTTTCATCTCAAATCTTCAGATGCTTACGATTGTAACCCCTCAAAAGTTGCACCAAATTCATGTTGCCTAATTTCGTCTTCCCATCTATCTGTGGATGGAATGTTGTAGACCTCTTCAACTTAGTGTGCATCTTCTCCCACAATGTAATCCAAAATGCATCGAGAAATATGGTATATTTTTCTGAGATGATGCTCCTTGGTATCCCAAAGTGCACCTAGACCAATTCAAAGAACAATTTTGTTGCTTCCTATCCCTTTATGGTATTTTTACAAGGCATAAGAATGCACATATTCTTGAACCTATCAACTACCACAAATAAATAGTCATGTCCCTTCTAAGTTGTTGGTAACCCTCCCACAAAATCCATAGAAATGTTTTCCCAAGGTCGAGTGGGTACAGGTAAGGGATGGTATAGACCTTGTTTCCTGTTACTAGGCGTGCTGGTACAACAAAGTATACATCCTCTAATATACCATGCTAGATCTTCTTGCATTTTGGGCTAGTACACATACCTCTATAAATTGGAAACTATCTTCCCAACACCAAATTTGTTTGCAACCTTGGAGGTGTGAGCCTCTCTGATAAGTTGCAATCGTTCACCTTCAGGGAAACAGAGCTTGTCGAGCTTATAGAGTAAACCATTCTAGAAATGATAGCCATCATTGTCGTCACCTTCTTCTATATGAATTTGGCCATGTAGTTGTTGAAACACCTCCTTAAAGTTCCTCATCTTTTGTATATGCCTCCTTGTATGCATCATGGATAAAAGGCTCATGTGCATCAAAGTTCCCAAAGTTTTAATCTTGGATGTGGGTGGCTGTGAAAACATGCCTGACAAATTGTTTGTGTTTCCCTTCTTATACTTGATGACTAGATGAAATTGTTGTAAAAACCCCATCCACTTGTGATGACTGGTTTGTTGTAGCTTACTTTGGGCCTGCAAATACTGTAGTGGCTAGTGATTTGTGTGGATGATGGTCTCATTTCCCATTAGATAGTGATTCTACTTTTTGACAGCTTACACCAAGGCATAGAGCTCCTTGTCATAGGTAGGGTAGTTGAGAACCTCCCCATCAAATACTTCAGAATGATAGCATATTGGTCTTTCTCCTTGCATCAAAATTGCTCTCATGGCATACCCACTTTCATCTGTCTCTACTTTGAAGGGATTCTACAAGTTTGGTAGCATGAGCATCATTGCTTGATTGATCTTTGTTTTCATCTCTTCAAAGGCCTTCTGTTGATTCTTCCCCCATTGGATTTTATAGCATGGAGTGGTGTAGCTATAGCTGAAAATTTTTGGGTATGTGTTATATTCTTTGCACAACTAGTCGTAGTGTTTTCCACGTTGTGTCGGGTGTGTATGGGGGGTTTGAGGGGGGGGCACTAGGCCCCCCCTTTGGGGGTTGCAAGGGGGTGATATCCCCCTTGTGCGGCGATTTTGGGGCAGCGCCCCAAAGAAAAAAAAATTGCCTCGAGAAATGTGTAGCATTTTTGCCTCATTTTTCGTGTCACCTCGATTTTCATGTCCATTGTTGGGAGGTTTTTTCGACACATGGTTTTTTTCGATGGTTTTATCTTTTTGGTTAAGGAATTAGGATTGTTGACTAATCCAAGTCATTGGGTTAGGGTTTTGGTGGTTATCGTTGGCACCTATATGTATATTGTATTGTAAACAAGTATCACTATGAATGAATATAGAATATGTTGGTTTTCCTGGTTTGGATTTCCAGGGGAAAAATCTTTGTGTAATGTGTGTATTTTCCATTGTATCTTTTATGTTCTTTTATTGAAAATATGTTTGCAATAAAATATTGTACAAGGTTAAAATCTACAAAAATGAAGCTATGAACTTTAGAAACTATTGCGTTGCCCCAACAAAAATCCCAACTCCAGTGACATTTGTAGGAACTAGCCATTTCATGATGGCCTCCATATTTGTAGGATCTATCTTTAGCTCCCCTCCATTGATCACATACCCCAAATACACTAAATACTGTTGAGAAAACTCACATTTCTTGATATTGACCAGTAGCTGGTGCTTTTTCAGAGTCTCTAACACCTGCATAAGATGTGATATGTTCTCCTCTCAGGTAGCACTATAAACCAGTATATCATCCAAATAGACAATAACAAATGAATCTAGACAAGGGTGTAAAACATCATTCATTAGTCTCATAAATGTAGTTGGTGCATTGCATAAGTCGAATGGCATAACCAACCACTCATACAAACCTTGCCTTGTCTTGAAGGCAGTCTTCCAAGTATCTTCTTCTTTGACTGGTACCTGGTGATATCCTGATTTCAAATCATGCTTAGTGAAGTACTTCGCATGTTGCAACTGGTCCAATGGATCATTGATCCTTGGTAGGGGGTATCGATTCTTCAATATAATCTTTTTCAATGCCCTGTAATCAATACACAATCTCCAAGTCCCATCCTTCTTGGGCACAATTATGATGAGTGACACACAAGGTGAAGTACCTAGTCAAATCATACCCTGCTCCAACAATTGTTGCAATTGCTTCTTCAATTCATTGGATTCTAGAATGGACTGTCTATATAGATTAATATTCGGCAATGAGGAGCCTGGAAATAACTGTATGTGCTCCACTTCCCTCTTAGGTGGTATCCCTTTAGGCTCTTGGAACACTCCTATGTATGCTTGTAGCAACTCCTCAAATTCATGTTTCTTCTCTTTAGTACACCCCTCTAAGGATGCCTTCACTCTCACTGAATCATCATCAGAATGATTTTCTCTTAAGAAAAGCAAAACATATTTCTTACTAGAACTAATCAAATTCTTAGTTTGGTTGGCACTTACCAGTGAGATATTTGACTTGCCTTTATGCACGTTGATGATGTAGGACTTCTCATCCTTGATCAATCAGTATTGGTTGGCTCTCCACATGAAGATTGCATCCCTCATATACATGTAAGAGGTTCCAAACACTACTCCACATACATCAAAGGGTACTACATCCAATTCCACTTTATCGATAAAATTAGCACTTACAGAATATTTAATATTACCTTGTTTCATTACTTTTATCTCAACATCGTTGTTTACCCAACCCAATGGATAGGGGCTAGGATGATTGTGAACCTCCAATCCAAGCTTCCTAACTAGATCTGCTACTATGAGATTATCTTGCGAACCAGAGTCGAATAGAGCATCTATTTTGGTCTTCTAATTGACCTAAATCTTGATGTGGAAGAGCTTGGTCATTTCCTTCTCTTCCTGGTGATGAAGGCTACTCATATTCACCTCCTTCTGCATAGATGTGTAGACAATATTTTCATCCACATCCAAGCCACTTTCAATGTGATTGATTGAATATGTGGCTAGAAGGTTCTTTTTCTTTCTGTCCTTCTTGTTGTGATGTCTCGTTCCCAAGAGTAGGAGAGCAGGGAGTGACTTAGTAGTCTATTTTTTCTCATAGACTATATTCAGGCACAAACAAGGAGAAAGAAGAGAAATAAGGGTGATTTAGTGGCTAAACGATGAATTAAGCCAAAAAGCATAGGAAAAGTCACTTAAGCCAAAGTCAACGGAGAAATAGAATGAAAAGGTTTTGAGGGGGGACTTAATTAATTAATTACTCACCTTAGGAGGAAAAGTGCCTAGCTTAAGTGATGTCAACGAAGAATTAGATAGGGAAGAGTATAAAGGGAGGAATTCGACCTAATTCCTCATTATGTTATGATTTGATGTTGAGAGAGTTTCGAGAGGAGGAGAATCGACCTTCTGTGTTTTGTGGGTTTCTGGAGGAAACCACCACCATTGATTGATTTCGGTATTGAGAGACACACCCTAGCCTATTGGAGATACCATCCAGGTATTTCACCATGATGTTCAAGAGCATCTAGTTTGCAGTGTTGCGCAGCTCAGCCAGTGAAGGCGCAAGGGTAGAGAGGGTTTTGTGTAGTTGCACGAGGACAGAGATCATTTTGCAGATTCCTCTCGACCCAGTTGAGGTTTATCTAGAGAGCATATTTTGAGCCACCAGTCATCAGTTTCTAATGGTGGAATATCTCAGTGTGCATCAGACAAATAGGAAGGGCGCAGCTCTTGAGGAGGGACGTTTGGGGTTCCTGGGGGTATTCTAGATCATATCTGAGGAAACCCTTCCGACCCATTACAGAGGAGACTAAGAAGATCATTTTGAGATATACATTGTCAGATTTCGTCGAAGGAATCATTAGGGTGCACTCACACAACCTAGGAGGTGCGCAAACCCCTAGGGGTTGACATCTGGAGCTTCAGAGGTCAGATCTTCCATCTGACAGTTTCCAGGAGCAGCGTAGAGGCCAGGGCTCTCAGTTTGAGACCGTTCCTAGTCCATTCAATCGAGTATAGCCAACAGGGAGAGTTTTCCAATATGTGCAGTAGTTACCGTGAGTTTCTGGAGATGCATTTTGTCGATCTGTCTGTGCATGCGTAGATCTGCTTCCATCTTCTGATCACGAGTATTTCATATTAGTTGTTTGTATTCTAGTGATGATCCATGAGATCTAGCTAATGACTATTTTCTATGTTTCCATCACATTGTGGTATTTCGTGCTTTTTCCTCATTCAGTATCGCAGAGGTCATAGCAGAGATAGGAGGGACAGGAACTGAAGGGACTACACTCCCTTCCACACTCAATCAGATACATAGCCAAAGTTAGAGGACAGAGAGCATATCAGTTCAGACACAGAGGCATAGATAGAGAGGACTATGGGTGAAAGGCGTGAGACACCAAAGAGCAGGGGGAAAGGCCTCGAGACACATGTTGACAGTACGCAGACCAAGTTGAATGACCTTTCTAGAGGACAGAGGGACATGATGAAGGCCATACAGCAGATGGATATCAGTACATAGATGTTAAACCATAGCATGAGCATTATAGGTGACAACGTCGCAGGAGGAGCGACTGGTTCAGGGGGACACCAAGGAGGTGGGCCCAGTGGATCTCAAAGAGGGGCTAGTCCACAACCTTCACCAGTCTGAGCTACACATCGTCTGGGATGATTCACCGACCTTTATACCCACAGTTCCAAGGAGGAAATCCATTGGGACAGCCATTGGGACATCCAGGGCAGGCGAGAGGACAGCCGGGTCAAGGACAGGTAGTGCCACAGGATCCGTTCGAGGAGTACAGGAGAGACTACTTGGCACTAGGATCGGAGTTCCATGCAGACATGAGTTTTATGGACTATTGTTCAATCAAATATCGAAACATAGCCCGGGAGGCACAGAGGGGCAATGGGCAAACTCACAACATGGATTTCATCAAGAAAATGGGAAAGTTGAACATTCCAACTTTCGATGGATCATCACGATGCTCAGCTCATGCATGGGTACATAATCTTGACATATATTTCAAGCTTAACCCAATGACCGATTTGGAAGCTATCAGCTTCTCCACCTTGCACTTGGATGGGGAGGCCCACGAGTGGTGGTACCATGGGTTGGCGACATTGGGTCACAGCCACATTACTTCATACTTGGATTTCACTGAGATATTGATGGAGAGATTTGACAGGAGGGATCTAGAGCTCCATTTCAGAGACCTTACATAGTTGAGACAGACGAGATATGTGGAGACCTTCATCACAGAGTTCCAGTGGAAATCAATGGCAGTATTCAATATATTGGAGCACGGGGTGGCAATGTTGTTCATCAAGGCTTTGACAGAGCCATTGAGGGATTGGGTTAAGGCTTCCAAGCCTCACACCCTACAGGAGGCCATTGTGCGCACGAGAGACATGGGGGACTCAACATTAATACCCAAAACCTTTACCAAACCCTTTGTACCACAGAGAGATAGGGATCAAAGAAATCCTCAAAGGGAATGGAAGGGTAAGCCCAAATTGGACGATGACACTAGACGAGAGTTGATGAGGAATAAGATTTGCCTCTCTTGCAAAGACCCTTGGGTCTTAAGGCATAGATGCATGGGGAAGGGACAAATCCACTATATTGAGGTGGATTCAGGTAGTGAGAAGGAGGATGAGGAGATCGGGGCACGGGCAGACAATGATTTAGAGGAGGAGACCACACATGAGCCAGAGCCACAGCCGAAGAAACCTCAAATATCGACTGAGACACAGCCCAAGGAGGAGACAAAACCTCATAGAGAGGTGAAAGGGGGAACCATAGAAAATATTTCAGGAGTACCTAGGTACAACACTCTCAGGCTCAAGGGCCTTGCACAGGGGCAGCGCATGACAGCTCTAGTTAATGGTGGGGCCACCCACAATTTCATAGATGTGTCCTTAGTAGCCAGGAGGGGGTTACACACTGAGGAATTTGAGGGATTCCACATGGAAGTGGCAGATGGATACACGATGACATGTTTGGACATGGTCCCAGACCTAGAGTTCAAGATAGGAAACTACACTCTTACAGATATCGTTTATGTAGTTGACCTATCAGAGACAGATGCAGTGTTGGGGGTACAGTGGTTATATTCATTGGGGGATATTGGGTTCAACTATTAGACGTTGACCATGAGCTTCAGAGACACGAGTGGATCGAGAGTGGTACTGAAAGGTATATCTACAAGTGCACCCCAAGAAGTATCAGTGAAGAGGATGGAGAGTATCTTCCATCACAGTGATGTCGCTTATGCAGCAGAATGTTTGATCACCACACGGAAGGATTCAGAGGGAAAAGAGAAGTATCATCCACAAATCAGGGAGTTTCTGAGCTAGTATGAACCAGTTTTTTGGGACAATACCACTAGGGAGACCACCAGACAGGGGATTTTAGCACACGATCAAGTTGGAGGCAGGGGCTACACCGGTGATCACTGCGCCCTATAGGCACCCCAAGAGATTCAAGGATGAGATTGAGAAAGCAATCAAAGAATTTCTTGCGATGGGGCACATCAGGCCCAACACGAGTCCTTTTGCTTATTTAGTCATTATGGTACTGAAGAAGGATGGCACATTGAGGATGTGCATTGATTATCGAGCTCTCAACAAGAAGATGATCAAGAACAAGTACCCCATTTTGTGCATAAATGAGTTGATGGACGAGTTACATGGTGCAGTTTTATTCACCAAGATTGATCTACGGTTAGGATATCATCAGATCAGTATCAGGGAGCATGATATAGAGAAGACAGCATTCAGATGCCATTTCAAACATTTCGAGTTCTTGGTCATGTCGTTTGGGTTGACCAACGCACCTGCCACCTTCCAAGCTTGCATGAACCACATTTTTAGAGGGCAGTTGAGGAAGTACCTTTTGGTATTCTTCGATGACATATTGATTTACAGTAGGACGTGGGATGAGCATCTGGCACATTTGGAGGAGGTCTTGGGCATTATGCAGGCACAATCATTATATGCCAAGGAGTCCAAATGTGAATTTGGGATGAGAGAGATATTGTACTTGGGGCATATCATCAGTGAGCAGAGAGTATAGGTTCATCAAGAGAAGATCAGGGCCATTCTAGAAGAGCCAACACCCAAGAACCTCACAGAGCTGAAAGGATTCTTTGGGTTATGCAGTTATTACAAGTGGCTTGTCAGAGGCTTTTCACAGTTGGGAGCACCACTCATAGATCTTACCAATAAGGGTGATTTTCATTGAACAGAGGAGTCACAGCAAACATTTGAGAAAATGGAGGTTATGAGCACGTGCCATGTTCTAGACCTTCTGGATTTCTCTTGGTTGTTTGTCTTAGAGTGTGATGCATCAGGGGTGGGGATTGGAGAAGTATTGATGCAAGGAGGCCATCCCATTATATTCGAGAGCAGGAATCTCAACGAGTCAGAAAGACTCTACTCTATTTATGACAAGGAAATGTTGGCAATCATGCATGCCTTAACCAAATTCAGGAAATATCTGGTAGGTAGAAGATTTGTAGTGAAGACTGATCACAACAGTCTCAAGTATTTCCTGGATCAGAAAGACCTCAGTGAGAGACAGCAGAAGTGGGTCTTGAATATCTAAGCCTTTGACTTTGACATTGATTATGTTAAAGGAAAGAGGAACGTCGTAGCAGATGCTTTGTCCAAGAGGCCAGCAGGGTGTTCGATGATGGATATTTGCACAGACTAGAAAGCACATTTTTTGGTGGAGTACTCCAAGAAAAAAAATTCTTGTGAGGTGATGGATGGATAGGTGGTTGATGATATATATCGGGTACTAGACGATGTCATTTTCTACAAGGACCAGATCTACTTGGTTCCAAAATCTATTTTAAAAGGGAAGATTCTAAAGGTGTGTCACGATTCGCCTGCAACTAGGCATCAGGGGTACTTCAAAACTTACAGGCAGATTAGGGAGAGATTATCATGGAAGGGTCTCAAGGATGATGTACTGAAACACATCTAGGAGTGCATGACTTGTCAGCAGAACAAGTGCGAACAGACACACCCTACGAGGTTACTTCAGCCTCTACCCATTCCAGAGCAGAAATGGGAGAGAATTTCTATGGACTTCATTACAGGTCTTCCTCGAGTGCAGGGCAGGGACTGTATATTTGTGGTGGTCGACAGGCTGACCAAATTTGCACACTTATTTTCCATACCCATGGACTACAAGGCCATACAGGTAGCAGAGTTGTTTTTGAGAGAGGTATTTCGGTTGCACGGCTTACCCAGGAAGATAGTCAGTGATAGAGATGGGTGCTTCATCAACGCGTTTTGGCAAGAGATTTTTCAGTTGGTGGGCACAGAGCTAGCTATGAGTACCATCTACCACCCACAGATAGATGGACAGACAGATATTGTCAACAAATGGGTGGAGGGGTATCTGAGAAACTATGTGGGAGAGCGGCAACGCACATGGGTGAGTATTGCTACAACACGACTTACCATATGTCTATCAGGATGTAACCATTTAGAGAATTGTATGGATATGATGCACCCTCTTTTGTGGAGACTGCATTTGGGGATAGCAGGGTCCTGGGGGCCAAAGATTGGGTGGAGGAGAGTCGGAGGATCCAGCGGGTAGTGAAGGAAAACTTGCAAGCAGCTCAGAACCAATAGAAGATCTATGCATACAAGCATAGGAGAGAGCGCAGTTTCGAGGTAGGGGACTTGGTTTTTCTACGGTTACAGCCATACATACAGTCCTCATTGAAGAGGAGCGGAGCAGAGAAGCTGAAGATGCAATTTTATGGGTCATACAGAGTCATCAAGAGAATAGGCGAGGTGGCATACGAGCTAGAGCTACCAGAGGGTAGCAAGATTCATAACGGCTTTCATGTTTCTTTCCTTAAAAGGGCAGTGGGACAACAAGTCATCATTTAAGAGGAGTTTGCACCCTTGGATGAGGAGGTTCAGTTGGAGCTAGTGTCGGAGGAGTTGCTCAAGTAGAGAGAGTGCAGGTTGAGGATCAAGCTCATCAGGGAGTGCTTGGTTAGATGGAGGGGATTTCCAATGGAGGATGCCACATGGGAGGGAGAGCATATCTTGCAGCACCCATGATTGATGTTGCTTGAGGACAAGCAATCTTGGAAAGGGAGGATTGTGATGCCCTGTTCCTAAGAGTAGGCCACCAGGGAGTGACTTAGTAGTCTATTTGTTCTCGTAGAATATAGTCAGGCACAAACAGGGAACAAGAAGAGAAATAAGGGTGGTTTAGTGGATAAATGATGAATTAATCCAAAAATCATAGGAAAAGTCACTTAAGCCAAAGTCAACGGAGAAATAAAATGAAAAGGTGTTGAGAGGGGACTTAATTAATTAATTACTCACCTTAGGAGGAAAAGCACCTAGCTTAAGTGATGTCAAAGGATAATTAGATTGGGAAGAGTATAAAGGCAGGAATTTGACCTAATTCCTCACTATGTTATGAGTTGATGTTGAGAGAGTTTCCAAAGGAGGAGGAGAATTGACCTTCTTTGTTTTGTGGGTTTCTCGAGGAAACCACCATCATTGATCGGTTTCGGTGTTGAGAGACACACCCTAGCCTATCGGAGATACCATCCAAGTATTTCACCATGCCATTCAGGAGCATCCAGTTTGCAGTGTTGCACAACTCAACCAGTGAGGGTGCAAGGGTAGAGAGGGTTTTGTGTAGCTCCACGAGGACAGAGATCATTTTCAATATTCCTCCCGACCCAGTTGAGGTCTATCCAACGTGAATCTTTGGGCCACCATTCATCAGTTTCTGATGGTGGAATCTCTCAATGCACATCATAAAAACAGGAAGGGCGCAGCTCTTGAGGAGGGATGTTTGGGGTTCCAGGGGGTATTCCAGATCAGATCTGAAGAAACCCTTCCAACCCATTACAGAGGAGACCAAGAAAATAATTTTTAGATCTACATCATCAGATTTCGTCAGTGGAATCACTAGGGCGCACTCATACATCCTAGGAGGTGTGAAAAACACCAGGGCGTGACATCCGGAGCTTCAGAGGTCAGATATTACATTGGACAGTTGTCAGGAGAAGCCTAGAGGCCAGGCACTCAGTTTGAGACTGTTCCCGGTCCATTCGGTCGAGTATAGCCACCAGGGAGAGTTTTCTATTATGTGCAGTAGTTACCGTGAGTTTTTGGAGCTGCATTTTGTCGATCTATCCATGCATGTGCAGATCTACTTCCATCTCATGATCATGGGTATTTCATATTAGTTGCTTGTATTCTAGTGACGATCCATGAGATCTAGTTGATGACTATTTTCACTGTTTCCAGCGCATTGTTGTATTTCGTGTTTTTTCCTCATAACACATACTGTTGAGATGGTGTTTGTTCCTTATTCTTTATGCATCATATATTCTGCCACAACATTAATTGAATGAAACACACATGCAACAATCATCAAGCATGTTAAAACATTAATTCAAACACATCCAGAAAGCCCCAGATTATCAGATCTGAAAGTCAAAATACTATTTCAACAGTAGATATCCAGATTAGCTGGATCAAGGATATTTCACTTGCGGTTCTTTTGGTTCAACTCTAGATGTAGTTTCCAACATTTTCCTTGGTGTGGCCATTAATGTTGCAATGATTTCAATGGTTTCTGGGATATTTGCACTAATGTGTAGTGGTTTTTGTCTTCATGTCCTTTCCCCCTTTCCACTTCTTCTTCTCCTCCTTGGAAGCTTCCTAGTGCTCTTTGTGCTTCGAACCACTTGGTTGCCCCTTATTTTGGCATATGTTTTCCAAGTACTATGCGTGTACACATGCCTCATCCATTGTCCTTTTCTTGAAGAGCATCACCTGCTTTTGTAGATGACTTTGTAAACCCAACATGATGACCATCTTTCTGAACTCAGTGGTGCACTCGTGTATACTCTGCCCCTACCTCTGCCTAAAGTAGTGACACCAGATCCATTGGTCCTCTACATACCCGATAGGGTAGAATTGGGACTTGACGAGGGTTTTGAAGTCCTTCCACCTGGTTATTGGCAGATCAACCTCCAGCCTAATTGTTTCTGTGTGGCTTTCCCACCAGGTTAAAGCATGGCCCTCTAACTTCAATCCAGCAAAAGAAATCTTTTGCCCTTCATCTATATGGTGAACACTAAAATAAACTTCTAGTTGTTGAAACCAATGATTCAGTTTTAATGCATCGATCTCACCTTGGTATGGCTCTATGTCCAATTTCACTTTTGTATTGAATAGGGACTGTGAAGGGTCAACGACAATCAAACTTAACTGCTCTTGTTAGATTCCAATCGCACCTTAGGTCTGGTCTATTGTTTCTACAGTTATACACATATTTACCTAATTTGAATTGTAAACATAAACACATTGAGATGCCTAACTATTAAATTTATAAGCAGCTGCAAGAGCCATTCTCTTGGAGGATGGCTAAGACCCTAGATGAGATCTAGGGCCCCCATTGCACTCCTGGGGTACTTGGTCTAGGACCAAACAGTCAGTGCCATGGCAAAAGACCCTTGTTAGGGCCCCCAGTATACGACTGGGGTTCTTGGTCTAGAACCAAGCAGTAAAGACTCCTGAGAGGGCCCCCAGTATACGAATGGGGTTCTTGGTCTAGAACCAAGCAGTAAAGACCCCTGAGAGGGCCCCCAGTATATGACTGGGGTTCTTGGTCTAGGACCAAGCAGTTAAAGCCCCTAGATAAGCCTAGGGCCCCTGGAAATGTCCAGGGTACCCATGCATATGGCATGGGTTGATCCTTGGTCTTTGACCTTGGTGGATAAGACCCCAGAAAAAATTTTGGGGCTACTTGATCCTCCATCAAGTATTTTGTTGGTGCATGACCTTCCTTGAAGAAGGACATAACCACATGAGGGATAAGTCCCATATGCAATGATGATTAAGTAATAATTTCACCATGAAAAATGAAGGAATGAGTATTGCCACCTTGCTAACCCTCCCTTAACTTTACTTGTGTTGGTTTGGGGTTTTTATTTTTAAGGGTAAATTAGATTTAAATTATATCATGTTTAAATTACCTAATTTTAAACATGATATTTTAATAAAAAAAATTAATCTAACTTTGCCCTAACCCAAACTATAAAATAGAACCTCCCCTCTCATATCACTCACCTCTTGTATCACTTGTTTCTAAGTATGTTCGGACCTCTCCTAGCTGTGGCTCCTCTCTGTTGTTGAAGTTGCGGCCCTCTTTTGTTGTGAGTGAAGTCTTCTTGCTACGGCCTCTTCCAATTTTCTGTTGTAGACTGTTGTGGTGTGGCTACTGCTTCTTTTGAGTGCTGACTGTGGGGTGTTTCCCCTCTCCTTCCAACTGTGGTAAACTTGTTAGAGTGTGGCCTCTCCTTGTGTGGGTTGTGATAAATCTGTGTGGAGGCTGTGGCTCCTTTCTCCCATCTGATGTGGCTAAGTTTTAGAGTGCGGCCCTTTCCTTTTTCTGTTGTGGATGAGTTCTAGGGTTTGGCCCTCTTCTACTCTGCTGTGTGAGGTGCCTACAGGTTGCGGCCTCTCCTTCTATTGTTGTATGGTGAGCCAATAGGTTGCATTCTTCTCTCATTTGTTGTCTGATGTGCCTTTAGTCTGTGACCTACTTCTTGCTATGGTATGCCTTTGGGTACGACCTCCTATCTTCAGTTGTAATAGGGTTTATCCACAATTTACTTGTGTAGGGTTGTGAATGTTTTAACCTCCTGTTGTTTGAGGGTTTGTCTTTGTGAGGGCTCTTGGTTCTATCCTTTTTGGTGGAAAGAAATTTTTTCATATTCTGGCAAGAGATCCACTTCATATGATGGATCTATGAACTGAACCTTGTTTGAGCATAATACAAATGGTTCTACATCTCATGTGGTTGTTGTAACTTCTTCAGAGGTAAGGTTTCAAGACAAGGTATGCTACCTATTTATCCCTTCCAGATCTAGACTTGATTTTTACTTCAGTACTGTTTGATCTAGTTAGCTTTGTTGGTTTACTGTTTAATGATCAAATTAGCTTTAGATCTGCAGATCTGTGTAATGTTTTGAGTTCAGCTTTATAGATCTATTTCACTATTTGGTCTTATTCTGATATGTTCATTTTCCATTTAGTAGAGTTCTTGTTTAACTATTGAACAGTAGATCTGAGTTTTACTTCTGATCTTCAGATCTAATATTTACTGAGTTTATTACTGTCTCTCTTTAGATCTCCTAGATCTTAATACTAGTTAAAGTGCTTTGAGTTTGTTGAACCTTAGATCTAGTTGTTTTTTATTCACTGAAATTAAAAATATACTACTGTTTTGCTTCATTGCCCTCATTCTAACATGGTTTCAGAGCTAAGGGTGTAAACTGAGCTCAAGAACCTAATCTTGAGCCTACACATATCCACTTTGCTAGGGTTGTTTTGCAGATTACAGTCATCTAATCTAGCATAGATTCAAACATGTCTTCCTTATCAGTTAAAGATGAAGATAGACTTGTAGGGGTAGCAAACTTTAATGCCTGGAAATACAGAATAATAAACATACTTGAAGAAAATGATCTAGAATATTATATCACTAGAGAGATCGAAGAACCTACTACAAACACAGCTAGGGAAGCATATAAGAGGAAACAAACCAAGGCTAAAAGAATCATTTTTTATTCTATCAAAGACAACATGATGCCTTTAATTGGTCATTTAAGGACTGCCAAAGAGTGTTTTGATGCTTTGGCAAACCTCTATGAGAATAAGGCACCTACTCAGAAAAGAATCTTGAAGAAACAATTACATACTTTGAAAATGGGAAAGGATGATACAGTTGCCACCTTCTTCTCCAAAATTTCTCAAACTAAAGATCAGCTTATTGCAATAGGAGTTCCTGTAGATGATGATGACCTGGTTCAAACATCTATTGATGGACTTCCTGCTTCTTGGGGAGTTTTTCTTGCATTCGTGAATGGAAGAGAATCTCAACCTAATTTTGAAAGGTTGTGGCATGACTTCTTAGAAGAAGAAGGAAGACTAAACAGCAGAAATGACTATCCTATCTTACAAGATCATGCCCTTGCAGCAAAGACCAAGAAATGGAAGAAGTTCTCGAAGTCAAAACGCAAAGGTAAGAAACCCAAAGGTAAGCTCTCTCATCCCAATCCTCATTTATCTAAAGTTAAATGTTTTAACTGCAATAGGCTAGGACATTATGCAAAAGATTGCAGGAGTCCTCCCTCTCAGCAAAGAAGAAAAGGAAGATTTCAAGCCTCAGTTGCCACTGAAGAGACTAAACCCCAAGAGGAGCCTCAAAGAAGACAAACCAGGGCTGCCACTAAAGAGAAAGAACCACAGAAGGAATACTACCTCATCTCATCTCTTTCCGGCACTATCACCAAATCAGAGGAGATTTGGCTAATAGACAGTGGTGCTTCCAAACACATGACCGGCTTCAAACATAACCTTGAAAATTATCAAGACAAGAAATTCAAAGCAAAGGTTGAGCTAGGTGATGACGGCACCTATGAAATAAAAGGTTTTGGCTCTACCTCTTTCCAGTTTCTCTCAGGTAATATCTTTCACATTGATAAAATTCTTTATGTACTTGGTTTAAAGAAAAAATTAATTTATGTTCCAGTCTTAGAAAGTAAAGGTTATTCAGTAGCTTTTTCAAAAGGTAAAGCCCTTTTATGGTCCTCAAATGAAGATTTAAGTACTGCTATAACCATTGGAACTCGTGAGTGTGGACTTTACAAGCTTTCAGGTCAAGTTGTTCAAGCTCTAGTACATGAGACGATCAATCCCTAAATTACAATGCACTTCCAGGTTTGCAAAAGATGGTGACAGATATGCCAGTATTTTCTGTTGAGCATAATAGTGTCTGTAAAGGTTGTTCACTTGGTAAGAACATAAAGAAACCTTATCCTCTCAGTAGCAGAAAATCAAATGGAATTTTAGATTTAATTCATTCTGACCTTTGTGGTCCCATGTCTGCACCCTCTATGAATGGTTGTATCTATTAT
>JASDQU010029531.1:11945-22385 GCA_032191745.1 Picea mariana | reverse complement strand
CGAATGGGGCCAACGTTGAAATTTTTTCAAACAGTTTATGTATGCATTGAAAATTTTTATGGATAGACTATTGGCATGCCTTAACGATATGGGAGGGTTTCTGGACTCAAATTTGAGTGACACACCCACTTTCTTCCATCATCACTTCATCATGTAAACCATAAACCCTAAATTTCTTTCAGAGTACCCAATTTGGTTGACGCAAGTTTTAGGCTTTCGTCGGTCTCTATTCATTTTTATTTTAGGTTCTACATTAATGTATATACAATGTATCTGCATCATAGTTGTGATGAAAAATCTCTCTATATCATTGATTTCTTAATCAACACCATCAAGATACTAGAGGCTAGCAATAGTGACATGTGAATGGTGCCAACATCAAAATGTTTTCAAACTGTATCTGTATGCATTGAAATTTGACATGGATAGACTATTTGCATGCCTTACTGATATGGGAGGGTTTATGGACTCAAATTTGATTGACACGCCCACTTCCTTCCATCATCAATGTATCATGTAAACCATAAACCCAGCTATTTTTCATATGTCCTAGTAGATATGTTAACGATTCCAAGTTTCATATTTGTATTTGACTAAAGGTCCAGCTAGCTTGCAAAGTATCAAATTCATATTTCAAGTTGATAAACCAAATATGAAATGAATCCAAACTGCATCATTTGATATTGTCACAAGAGAGACGAATGTAAATAATCTTGCGACGAATTTGTTATACTATCGACGACAAAAGTTCATCGATAATTTTATGCCATTAGTATATAATTTTGTACAAAAATAATGGATCTTGAGGACTACACCATGGTCAAGTAATGAGGAATGAGGAACAAAAATTGCACGAGGACTAGACACGTCCGACAGCAGGGACTTGCGAATGGGGCCAACGTTGAAATTTTTTCAAACAGTTTCTGTATGCACTGAAAATTTTCATGGATAGAATATTAGCATGCCTTAACGATATAGGAGGGTTTATGGAATCAAATTTGAGTGACACACCCACTTTCTTCCATCATCACTTCATCATGTAAACCATAAACCCTAATTTTCTTTTAGAGTACCCAATTTGGTTGATGCAAGTTTTAGGATTTCGTCGGTCTCTATTCATTTTTCTTTCAGGTTCTACATTAATGTATATACAATGTATCTGCTTCATAGTTGTGATGAAAAATCCCTCTATTTCGTTGATTTCTTAATCAACACCATCAAGATACTAGAGGCGAGCAACAGTGACATGTGAATGGGGCCAACGTCAAAATGTTTTCAAACTGTATCTGTGTGCATTGAAATTTGACCTGGATAGACTATTTGCATGCCTTACTGATATGGGAGGGTTTATGGACTCAAATTTGATTGACACACCCACTTTCTTCCATCATCAATGCATCATGTAAACCATAAACCCAGTTATTTTTCATATGTTCTAGTAGATATGTTAATGATTCCTAGTTTCATATTTGTATTTGACTAAAAGTCCAGCTAGCTTGTAAAGTATCAAATTGAGATTTCAAGTTGATTATAAACCAAATATGAAATTAATCCAAGCTGCATCATTTGATATCGTCGCAAGAGAGACAAATGTAAATAATCTTGCGACGAATTTGTTATACTATCGACGACAAAAGTTCATCGATAATTTTATGCCATTAGTATGTAATTTTGAACAAACATAATGGATCTTGGGGACTACACCATGGTCAAGTAACTAGGAATTAGGAATGAAAATTGCACGAGGACTAGACACGTCCGACAACAGGGACCTGCGAATGGGGCCAATGTTGAAATTTTTTCAAACAGTTTTTGTATGCACTGAAAATTTTCATGGATAGACTATTGGCATGCCTTAACGATATGGGAGGGTTTTTGGACTCAAATTTGAGTGACACACCCACTTTATTCCATCATCACTTCATCATGTAAACCATAAACCCTAATTTTCTTTCACAGTACCCAATTTGGTTAACGCAAGTTTTAGGCTTTCATCAGTCTTTATTCATTTTTATTTTAGGTTCTACATTAATGTATATACAATTTATCTACATCATAGCTATGATGAAAAATCCCTTTATTTCATTGATTTCTTAATCAACACCATCAAGATACTAGAGGCGAGAAATAGTGACATGTGAATAGGGCCAACGTCGAAATGTTTTCAAACTATATCTGTATGCATTGAAATTTGACCTTGATAGATTATTTGCATGCATTACCGATATGGGAGGGTTTCTGGACTCAAATTTGACTGACACACCCAATTTCTTCCATCATCAATGCATCATGTAAACCATAAACCCTAATTTTCTTTCAGAGTACCCAATTTGGTTGACGCAAGTTTTAGGCTTTCGTCGGTCTTTTATATGTCTCATAAACTTTAGTATTTGTCACTGTTTGGTCAGTTGTTATTCATTGAGGGGATAAGCTGAGGCATTCTTGAAATTTCCTCGAGCTCTTCCAATATTGCCTTGCATTTTATTCTTGTAAATGTCGTCAACTATCTACCATAACATCTAAAAAAGGAAACGATTTTTCTAATGGAATATTCCCACCAAATTAGAATTCAACCTTTGTCCCCTCGGGGCCTTGGACTTAGCTTCCATATTTTGGGGTGGATAAATTCCCCCACTCCCCTATTGAACAAAGGGTTAGCTTCCATATTTATAGGACCATGCAAATAATTCTTTCTATTCTTAAATATGTTAATTGCTTGGCTAGCAATTCTATCCTCCACTCAATTCCCATTATGATGTGTTGAGGTTCATTCTTCATTTCTACATTAATTTTTTGAGTGGGTATACGTTCCCTGTATTTAAGAAAAACTTAGTTAGTATGGTCATGGGATACCTTCATTGAATTTTACATTTACCAATGGTAACATTGGTCAAGCCGTGTGATGGGTAATTTTCCTTCTCATCATTCACTCGAGTGGATTATTCCCTTTGGGTTTAGTTATTAGTTTTGATTCTATATTATAGCAACAAAAAACTTAGATTATCCATCTTCCAATGCTACAATGATCCACTATCAAATGATTTATTACCTCTAAGAAATACTCTATTTATACTACCCTTTCCCTTTGCATTCATATAGTTCATCTTGCCTGCTTCTAGAGGATTCACTAGAAATAGCCAACTCCTCATTCACTATTGCAACTTATTGAATCAATAATTATTCAATATTATACTGTTTTTTAATGCACTTGTGTTGGCTCACTAATCATCAATGACTATTTCTCCTTCTTGGTGGTCACAATTTTGGTTTCTCTAATTATTTTTGTCTCCATCATAATAATTATTCTATAATCACCATCTAATATTATTAAATTGGCTAGAGTGAGGTATTGTATTTCCATACGAAATTGAAATCACTAATAGTCCAATTGATAATGTTGCAGTGATCCTTGGAATCTATTGAATGAATTCAATATGAAATGTTCATTCATCACCTTGTCGAAGCGATTGATGGATTTTATTGTCAACCAACAACTCTAGTGGCCTCAATTTTGATTTCTCTAACTTTACCCATGTATCCTTCATCGTATTGTTTACTATGGAACCATCATCCAATAACATATTAGTTAGAGAGAGATCTCCTATTTCCATATGTATTTTTGTGCTCCATCCTTGTCTAAGATCATAATGTTTGTAACCTATACTCCTTGTTTCATCATATCAATAAATTTTTGGTATTGATGTCATTAATAGTCTAATTGATTGTCATGATAGCCCTCTAAATATGTAGAATTAATTCTTCCCAAGTTTCTCATAGATCACCTTGTTGAAGCCCTAGTTATAGATTTTAGCATCTATCAACTCATTATTCAATAATGTGTAGGTCAACATGAATTATAGAGTTTTCTTATTTGTATCATGCATTCCATGTTCTATGGAAATCAACACAAATTCTCTCTCTTGTGCTAGTTTGAACATTCTTTGCATTTGGTTCCTCGTTCTCTAGTAATGATTGAACATTCTTTGTATTTGTTTGAACACAAATACAATGAATTTACAATTCTCTACTAATGATTCTCCTATTAATTTGGTGTCACTAGACACATTTTCCTTTTCACCTATGTCAATTGACATAGCCATGACCTTTGTATTCTCAAGATTGTAGGGCCATGTTCTAGTAGGCTTTGATGTTGTTTCAGTGCTCTTCATGTCGAAATGTTGTATCAAGGGTTATGGTAGTTAAGCTCATTAGGAGTTACAAGTCAGATAAAGGTTACATTCGTTTAGAATTGTGCTTTATAGGGATTAGGGGTTAATGTTTATAGGGGTTAGGTATGGCGAGAATTAAGGGTTAGGTGTTAGGGATGATAAGGGTTATAGTGTTATGGAGTAAAGTGGTTATATGGTTTGAGTATTATAAGGATTAATGTTTGTGAGATAGAGGTATTAGGTGATTAGGGTTAATAAGTTAGGCTTTAGCTATTTGGGGTTTATAAGTTAGAAATTATAGAGGTTATAAGTGATTAGGGTTAACATAGGTGATAGAATAGTACTAATAATGGATATATGTAATAGTTAATGTACATGTTTTGGGTTATAAGGGTTAAATTTTCAAGGGTTTAGGGGTTTTGGATTCTAAAAATTGTAGTGGTTATGAGTCAAATGCATTTGGGGAAATAAATTATAGTGATTATAAGGGTTAATGGCCATAGGTTCTTAGGGGTTAGATGGTTACTCGGTAATAGTGGTTGTACGTAATATTATTAAAAATTATAGTTGTAGGAGTTTAGGCGGGATCTAGAAGAGATTTGGTGAAGATATATACTTGTTGATCTACTAAAGGAACAAATATTCGCACAAGTTGTCCTTGAGCATGAGGTTGCCAAATTTAGTGCATCCAAATATCCATGTGTTTTGTCTTCTGATGATTCATTGGATTATGAATAAGCTCAATGGTACTTTGATTGTCACAAAGGTGGAATGAGTTTGTGGAGGAAGACCAAGTTGATCAAGCATCATCTGTATCCATGGAAGATGCTTCCCAACATGAACTTCACTAGCATAGTTGTCGTTAGTGGAGAAGAGAATAAAAACTTGTTTCTTCTCAAAAAACTAACAAATTGGTCCAAAGCCAAGAGAAAACAAGTAGCCCAAGGTAGATATTATCTCATCAAGATCGCTAACCTAGTGGACATTGAAAAATCCAAGGAGGCAGATATGAGTACGATCGAGCATGGATGGTACTTGGTTCACCATATTTACAATGGCCTCTAAGGGGGGACCAAACATCGCAAGACGTGTGGTGCTCATTCATATGTTGGACCCTATCTCCGGTTGAACCGATTTTAGGGTGGGAAAGTCGTTAAAAAATATATATAACTCTTCCCAGGCCCCCGATGACATCTCCAAATTTCCTAACATTGTCGTCCACCACCATGTCCCTGTTCAGGAATATTAACCCAATTCTCTTTCGATGTCATGCAGAGTGCACCCTTCAAATAAGGATTCCCCATCTCTTAGGATCGACTAACCGGCCATGTCCAAGTGATGTTCACATGGAACATTTCCCCACTTCACTATAAAATTAAAATATCGTTGTATATATGTTACATATATAACATATATATGTTACAAATATATAACATATATATGTTACAAATATATAAAATATATATGTTATATATGTAACATAACATATATATATATATATAATTAAAATATTGTTATATATATGTTACATATGTAACATATATGATATATATGTAAAGAACATAACCGGATCGCGCCCTAAAATGATTCGCAATATTGCACAGTGAAACGAACAGAACCCGATCGCACCCTAAAACGATCGCGCCATAACACCATCCACCATCCGACCGGTGCATTTCACATCCTACAGTTGAACAAAACCAAAATCCCTAACCCCGTTCGCCCTAACTCATCCCCATTCCAAGCATTGATCCCTGAACTCGACCGATTCCATTCGGCCCATTTGCATTCATCTCGATCCACAAAGGTAGACAAAGACCCCAGCAAGAGATGTGGTGACCCCAAAAAGGAGACACAGAGACATAGAATGACAAATAAGTGAACTAGACCATTCCATTTCGGTAAATTTTCCTCACTTTGTCCTTTTCAACATTTTCAGTCTGGAAAGTATAGGGCACACATGCATCATCATTTGAATGATATATTCTATATATTCAATCTAGGGCACCATGTTTGAATTAGATATTATGCAGATTTGAGTTAGGGCATATTCGAATTTAAATCTATGCCAACCATCTAAAACACTTCAAGAATCCATCTAAAATACCATAACTGTAAATTGGGCAGTCAAACAGTGTGAAATATCCTACATTCCAAGTGTTTGTCAAAAGTCCACACTCAGGAATTCATATAAAATTTCTACAGTAATGAGTAAATTCATAACAACCTCTATAAACATTTCAGTGGCAAATTGTTTGACGAAAGGCCAACATGGTAAAACCAAGAAAAAGACCAAAAATAATTGAGTGGGAATTTTACAGTTTTAAATGCACACAAAGCTCTTCATTAGGTTGGTAAATTTCTTGTAGCATCATAAAATTAGGTTGGTAAATTCATAACATTCATTTGAGGGATAATTGTTTGTGGGCACCCCCAAACCCTCTGGAATTTAGTGAAATAATGATAATTTTGTAACCAATTTTAGGTCTTCCCTGCTCTAAAGACCCCATTGATGGTGAGTTGTTTAACCTCTCTTACTTCTTTCCTTGCTTGACACTTAGCAAATGATATATCTAATTTCCTTTCAATAATAGAAGGCATTTTCTTGTCCATGGCTAGTCCCCCCACCAACCCCCTTGGCTCCATCTCGAATTATTTTAATGATCTTAACAAACATAAGCACTTTAGGGCAATTTTTTTAGACTTCTTCTTAGGGTCATTTGTGGGTAGAAGGGATTGTGACTAAGTCTCTTTGACCAAAACATTATTAGTTTGGACATGGACCAACTTAGTATCATTAGAAGCAAATCTCATTTATACAGAGGGTACACTACATTCCCCCAGAACAATCTTATTCTAAATGATCTCCCCCATCTCCTATAATAACTCTTTTGAGACAGACATTCCCTCGACCCTTTTTGATCCAATTTGGGACTCAAACATCGAATGAGGACCATCACTTGTTAAGTCCATATGTTTAGTAGTAGCCTCATAACCAATTGGAATCGAGAAGCCACTAGGAACATTATGAAGGTGAAAGAACATGTATGAGATATGCATACCTCTTTTATCTGGAGATGTTGTTGGAGTTAATGTGTAAGGTTGTGTAGAATCCTTTCTATATGCCAGCTGATGAGGATCATTCTTCAGAGACCCAACTTCATGACAAAACACACAACAAAAAAAGAGTCTCCAACACTCTAATTTTTGTTGGAATTTCCAATTTCTCCATTTTGTATCCATATCCAATTTTTATAATAGACCTTCTATAAGGTCTAATTATATAAGGTCTTCCCTGCCCATACACCCTAATAATTGTAGGATTTCCTACGCCTTCTTCTCCCTTGCCCATATGCCCTAAGAATTGTTTTTATGCAATATTTAGATCCCTAAGAATTGGATTGCCTACGCCTTCTTATCCCCTGCCCATAGATGTCCAGCAGGGTCAATGGATGGCCTTAAATGGATTACTTCAACCTTCTGTAGCTTTGTTTTCCACTTGTAGTTGACTGGTAGAGAAGAAACCAGTTCAAACAAGCAGAAAAAATTAGAGAAAACCCACAGAAAATTACTTCCATACGCCAACTAGCACAATCTGCCCTTGACTTGCGATCCATGCCAAAATCACGAGTTTGACCTGTGTTGATTGAGTCAAACTTGGTTAATGTGATTTTGAATCGGTGACCTTTGGATCAGCTTGTTTGGAGGCTGATCCAATTCAAACTCAGAAAATTGCAATTTAAAGAGTGATTCTTGTTTCACTAAAAATAATTTTTAACCAAAAATATCATAGATCTCCCATATTTTTGTAAATTGTATATGTTGAAGGCAGTAGCTTTTGACGTTTGTTTGAACAAAATGACACTTGTTATGGGAGAGCCTCAAGGAAGTCTCGAAGTATGTGTATACATTGAGAAAAAAATTTCACAAAATTAGGATAATATGGAGAAGATTGGCCATACTCATCCAGTTGTCATGTCCAGAGAATTGCAAAATCAAATTTTTTGTCGATTCCTATACTGTATACTAGGAAAAATGTTAACAGTAGTGACGCATTACAATCCATTTGCTGAATTAAAACATGTTCAAGTTTTCTTCTTTTATTGGTTAGTTTGGTTGTGGATGTTAGTTTGGAAAAAATAAGAATTATGCTCAAAGAGTAGTTCAAAATTTGAAAAGGGTAGTTATCTCCTTGAGATAGTGAGAATTTATTTTATGTCAACTGATAAATATCAATGTTTCAATAGTCCCTTAATCTTATTCTAGGTGCAACAATTGTTAATCTTTCACCTCCATGATTCCAAAACATCATCGGGATCCAATAGTGTCATTTCAATTGCCATTTGTATCCTCAGAAGTTGTAGTATTCCCCTTGGTACACCAGATTCTGCCTTTGATCCCACAGGTAGAACAGATTATGCCTAAGTAAATCCCCTTGGTACACCAGAAGCTGTAGTTTTCTTCTAAGAGATCATATGTTCAAATCCAGAGGGGGCCAGTAGAGTATGTATACCTCCATAGACTTTACCAGTAAAATCGACGGGTGGAGGGGGTCTCATACACCAATTTCATGTCTGGCTTGGATGTGACCTTAAAAATAGATTATTATTATTATTACTACTAAAAGGAGATAGAAAAGAGAACCCTTGAATCAACACAATCATGCCCCATATCCCTTATTTTGACAAGATCTTTGACAATTTCTTGATCTTCAGAGATGCTCTGTCCAACCCCATAATTTATTTTGATCTTGCCAAGAATCTTTACTCCATCATGTTAGGAGGTCCTTATTCTCATCTACCAATTGTCATTATCTTTTTTTCCATCATTTAATGAGTTCTCCTTGACTGATCATATTTATCTTGCTTAGAACTATAAATACTAATCTCCCAATCACCCTCACTTCAATGCCAAAGTTAGCTACATCATTATGAATCACTACACCAAGCCTTACTGATCCATGTTGATCATAAGTAATGCCAAAGTCATCAGGCCATCGTCTCATTCTAGATCACTAATAACCTTATCACTGCCTAGCATTACAAGTTCATAATTTGTTGTAACAAATCATTGCCACCCAAGTTCTACTCTCATCAAGTTCAACTCCTCGTCATCCACAACTGCCTATCATACTAAGTAGTTAATCCAGTGTCGTCTCTTCTTTCATACATTTTTGTTGTAGGTTGCCCTGTTGGGTCCCTTGAACCAACTATTTGTACAATATTCTTTGACGCATTTCTATTAGGTCCTTCATGGTGACGTTAACTTCTTTTTCATTATTTGAAGCCATCATCTATCTTAGAAAATAATGCCCATGTTGGTGTCTGCGTATCTTTTGATCCCAATAGCTTGAAGCAATCTACCAAACATTTTTTTAGGACAGAAAATAAAATCTCGAAAAGACCTAAATAACCTTCTACCATGTCTCCCATAGTGGATTATCTTTCTATATTATTTTCTATTCGATTTGAGAAAAGAATTCTTTCCATCCATGCAAATTTTCAAAATTAATGTTTACAAACATGTATATTACCTTTCCCATCAAGTTGGTGAAGAATGGAAATATACTTTGGAAAACCACTGAACATATGCTACTATCAACTGACTTCTTTGAAGTCATTTAGATAGTGGCACATGGGACTTTTGGCAGGCATTTTTTGTCTCAAAACATGTGACATCACCATATTCCCCTTGCAGTGCTATAGAGGAACTCCAAATACAATACATTATGTGGTGCTTTCTGATGGACATGGTTGTTAATTTCCATACAAATATAACATCGCTAAATCCTTATTTGTTTATAATTAGATCACCAGACAAGATGTAAGCAACCAACAATGTTTTTCTTTTCCAAGCTATTAGAAATATGTACAATAGATACATGACTTCAAGAAGATGGTTCTTATCAGCAAGCTCGAGGAAAATATAATATTTTCTATCCAGTTTAAAATTTTGAGGTATATCCACACCAATTTTTTTCCATTAAAAAAACATTATATTCAATATTTCAAAACTGAAATCAGAATATACATCATGTCCTAACTATATTTCCAGAGCCATACCTCTCATATTTCTTCCAACCAAAAAGAGGCAAAACTCAGAGAAAAGTTTCCTCATAGCAGATCTTGTCTGAAATATTACAGTCATTCGGAGGCTCTAGGGCCCTCCAATCTGTGCTTAAAAGAAATTGTATATTTTGTTCACCTTTGAGGAGACTCAACCCTCTACTTATTATTTACCTCAATATGAATCAAACATTTTGTAAAATAAT
>JASDQU010029531.1:912-11925 GCA_032191745.1 Picea mariana | reverse complement strand
AAAATGCAATTATGATCTATTTGGAGTGAGCTCAATTCTTCCAAGAACAAAGTAACACATAAACTAAATAATTCTAAATCTAAACTAGAGAATGGAAACTGATGTGAAAATAAAGCTTGATTCTTATTCCATCATAAGTTGGACACAATGCTCTAGGAGCCCTCCCCTTTGAAATGGAGGAGGCACTCCAATTTATACAAAAAATTAAGATAACTTAGATCCACAAATCTCTCCTAGATCCACAAATGTCTCATTTGGTTACAACCATGTGCTCACACCTATCAAGTGATATCTCTACAAATCCTCTCACAAATATTTCTTTCATGATTAATCTCTATCCAAGATACTTGAGTATATCTCCAAATCTTCATCAAATCTTCAAAGGATTGAAGAGGAAATTCGAATTTGAGGCTTGATGGTCAAATTTGACTTGGTTGGAGTCTTCAAATACACCTGTAAACATCATGAAACTCATCCCACTTTCATATATAAGTGTAAACATGTAATTTTTCCAATATTTAATCATAAATTCACTCAAAAACACTAAAATAGATGCATTGGAAAATAATATGTCTAAAACCCATGTAATAATGAAAATGGTTTAATATAAGGGTATGGGAAAGTGAAATATGGTTAAAAGTGAAGTGAAAGTGAAGTGAAAGTGAAGTGAAAGGTTGGTAAAAAGATGGTACTTTGGCGACCCAACAGATAGGTCTCTAGTACATTCCCATAATAGGGAGAGGGAAATAATATATTATATACATAAACCTTGCTTCTTAGGTTGAAATGCGATAAACACATCCTCAAACCATAACATCTGAACATGGATGGTTTGTGGTTCCCTAACCATAATCAAAGATTTAAAATAAGTGTCTCAAGATATTATTGAATATTATTGAGATCAAGATCCTTGAACAAGTACTTAAACCAACAAACATGGACTTTGTATGGGGCACTACTACATATGGGTAGATTATTCCACGAAAAATTTCCACGCTTCCACTAGTTTCATCATTTTTTTAAACATGGCAGGATTTTCGTCGATATTGCCACCGAATCCTACAATTTTAGGGTGTGATCACCAATTTTAGGATGTGTTATGCCTCTAGTGGACCTTGTTTGACCATAGAGATACTTTCTAATGCCCAAATCATTTGGTAGAAGTGGGGCTTGTTGCAGGGATGGAGGTGATTACTTCAATGGATTACTTCAACCTCCTGTAGCTCTGTTTTCCACTTGTAGTTGACTGGTAGAGAAGAAACTAGTTCAAACAGGCAGAAAAAATTAGAGAAAACCCACAGAAAATTGCTTCCATAGACCAACTAGCACAATATGCCCTTGACTTACGATCCATGCCAAAATCATGAGTTTGACCTTTGTTGACTGAGTCAAACTTGGCTAATGTGAGTTTGAATCGGTGACCTTTGGATCGTCTTGTTAAATAACTCTTTAACCAAAAATATCATAGATCTCCCATATTTTTGTAAATTGTATCTGTTGAAGGCAGTAGCTTTTGATGTTTGTTTGAACAAAATGACACTTGTTATGGGAGAGCCTCAAGGAAGTCTCAAAGTATGTGTATACATTGCGAACTTGTTTTCACAAAATTAGGATAATATGGAGAAGATTGGCCATACTCATCCAGTTGTCATGTCCAGAGAATTGCAAAATCAAATTTTGTGTCGAGTCTTATACTGTATACTAGGAAAACCGTTAACAATAGTGACGCGTTACAATCCATTTGTTGATTTAAAATATGTTCAAGTTTTCTTCTTTTATTGGTTAGTTTGGTTGTGGATGCTAGTTTGGAAAAAATAAGAATTCTTCTCAAAGAGTAGTTCAAAATTTGAAAAGGGTAGTTATCTCCTTGAGATAGTGAGATTTTTTTTATGTCAATTGATAAATATCAATGTTTCAATAGTCCCTTAATATTATTCTAGGTGCAACAATTGTTAATCTTGCACCTCCATGATTCCAAAACATCATCGGGATCCAATAGTTTCATTGACATTGTCATTTGTATCCTCAGAAGTTGTAGTATTCCCCTTGGTAGACCAGATTTTGCCTTTGATCCCACAGGTAGAACATATTCTGCCTTAGTAAATCCCCTTGGTAGACCAGAAGCTGTAGTTTTCTTCTAAGAGGTCATATGTTCAAATCCAGAGGGGGCCAGTAGAGCATGTATACCTCCATAGACTTTACCAGTAAAATCGTTGGGTGGAGGGGGTCTCATACACCAATTTGGTGTTTGGCTTGGCTGTGACCTTAAAAATAGATTATTATTATTATTACTATTACTAATAAAAGGAGACAGAAAAGAGAACCCCTCAATCAACACAACCATGCCCCATATCCCTTATTTTGACATGATCTTCGACAATTTCTTGATCTTCAAAGATGCTCTGTCCAGCCCCATAATTTCTTTTGATCTTGCCAAGAATATTTACTCCATCATGTTATGAGGTCCTTATTCTCATCTACCAATCGTCATTAGCTTTTTTTCCAGCATTTAATGAGTGCTCCTTGACTAATCATATTTATCTTGCTTAGAACTATAAATACTTATATCCCAATCACCCTCACTTCAATGTCAAAGTTAGGTACATCATTATGAATCACTACAGCAAGCCTTACTGATCCATGTTGATCATAAGTAATGCCAAAGTCATCAGGCCATTGTCTCGTTCTAGATCACTAATAACCCTATCACTGCCTAGCATTACAAGTTCATAATTTTTTGTAACAAATCATTGCCACCCAGGTTCTACTCTCATCAAGTTCAACTCCTCGTCATCCACAATTGCCCATCATACTAAGCAGTTAATCCCGTGTCATCTCTTCTTTCATACATTTTTGTTGTAGGTTTCCCTGTTGGGTCCCTTGAACCAACTATTTATACAATATTCTTTGACACATTTCTATTAGGTCCTTCATGGTGACGTTAACTTCTTTTTCATTCTTTTAAGCCATCATCTATCTTAGAAAATAATGCCCATGTTGGTGTCTGCGTATCTTTTGATCCCAATAGCTTGAAGCAAGCTACCAAACATTTTTTGAGGACAGAAAATAAAATCTTGAAAAGACCTAAATAAACTTCTACCATGTCTCCCATAGTGTATTATCTTTCTGTATTATTTTCTATTCGATTTCAGAAAAACACTATTTCCATCCATGCAAATTTTCAAAATTAATGTTTACAAACATGTATATTACCTTGCCCATCAAGTTGGTGAAGAATGACAATATACTTTGGAAAGCCATTGAACATATGCTTCTATCAACTGACTTCTTTGAAGTCATTGAGATAGTGGCACATGGGACTTTTGGCAGGCATTTGTTGTCTCAAAACATGTGACATCACCATATTCCCCTTGCAGTGTTATAGAGGAACTCCAAATACAATAGATTATGTGGTGCTTTCTAATGGACATGGTTGTTAATTTCCGTACAAATATAACATCGCTAAATCCTTATTTTTTTATAATTAGATCACCAGACAAGATGTAAGCAACCAACAATGTTTTTCTTTGCCAAGATATTAGCAATATGTACAATAGATCCATGAGTTCAAGAAGATGTTTCTTATCAGCAAGCCTGAGGAAAATATAATATTTTCTATCCAGTTTAAAATTTTGAGGCATATCCACACCAATTTTTTTCCATGAAAAAAACATTATATTCAATATTTCAAAACTGAAATCAGAATATATATCATGTCCTAACTATATTTCCAGAGCCATACCTCTCATCTTTCTTCCAACCAAAAAGAGGCAAAACTCAGAGAAAAGTTTCCTCATAGAAGATCTTGTCTAAAATATTATAGTCATCTGGAGGCTCTAGGGCCCTCCAATCTGTGCTTAAAAGAAATTATATATTTTATTCACCTTTGAGGAGACTTAACCCTCTACTTATTATTTACCTCAATATGAATCAAACATTTTGTAAAATAATGCTGCAATGTATAATTATTTTAGTGGTGGGCCCCACTGCCACATGACATTTAATCATTAGTCCACATCATATCCAACTATCATAGACTCGTACCTTTGTGGACTTGATGCATCCTACCATGGATAAACATGAGAGTGGATGTGGTTGTATTAATGTGGTCACTTGGTGTTCTCTCTATCTTATTTTATTTAATCCCCTTGTACGTACATGATTATTCCATGTGTCATTATATTGGGATTTTGAGATCTTGGACTCTCTCTCATAACAACTCATTGTGTCCTTAAATTCTCTTGGTTTCCCTATTCCTCATGCACGCAAAACTCTGATGCAATATGATTCTAGCAAGTGTCAAGTGTCTAACGAACTTAAGCCATGGAACCCCGGGCCCACCAAGGCATCCAAACCTAAAATATTATGCATTAGGCTTAAGTCTATATACCATGTTTCTAAGAAAGTTCTTGCATTGGAGATATTTGAAATGACAAATCTGCTCAATTCTTATGGATCTGAAGTATTATTAGAGCCTAGTGAAATCTTGTTTGAATCCAATTCTCCAAAATACTTGGAATTTTTTTGATAAGGGTGTCTTCTAACTTAGCTTTCAAAATGTGTAGTGGTCCCATGTGGCACACTCTAGAGCCATCACTAGTCCTTCCAAGTTCATTCATGTTGATGTTTCATTTCCATGTGGTGGAATTTAATTGGACCTTGTGTTTAATGAGCCAACCATGTTGTCATCATCATAATGACATGACAATTTCTAAGCCTGCCACATGTCTTTTTGGAAACATAAAGAGATAAATTCTCTAAGTGATATGAACCTAAGAAAGATATGAAATACAATTTATCTTAAGGTGTTGGTTTTGTGGGAAGATATTTGAATTTAGGATATTACAAAGTGTGAAATCCACTATGGGTTTGCAGGGATAAAAATATTTATTTGATATGATTGGCACAGAGGGTTTGGCATATGGAAATAGATTGTTGGATGATCCTTTTAGGCTCCAAGTTGTGACCCTTTTGAGCTTCAAAATATTCTTGTTGGTTTGTCTAGACAACAAGTCAATAAGAAACTCATAGGATCCATGGCCTGAAGTAATGAAAGATATGTTCTAAATAACACAATAATGCATAAGGACACCATAATCATGATAAAGGAAATGGAAGAGATACGAGCTAAGGGATTTTACTTTGGGTGTAATAGAAAATGGTATTGGTGGAAAAAATGTTCCAAAAAAAATACTATTCACCTCAAGAATAATGACAAGGGTGAAGAGGAACCTCAATAGGATTTGTGAGAATAGTTTGAGTGTTCATTAAATAATGAAGCAAAATTTGTTATAGTTGTATTGGTCAATGTAAAAATACAAAAAAATGGTTTGTCCCACAGTATATGATTCATAGTTTGTTAAAAATATTGATGCTTGTCTACCAAAAATGCAATTCTATCCTTTGTAGAGGATTGTGAACTTTTATTAGTACAAAGCCTATAGATGACACTTAATACTAGATAGACTTTGTAGTACATGAAGACCTGAAATTAATGAAAAACATGCATATTGCGAGCTTCCTCTTTCTCCATTGGATAGGGATAAGAGTCTCGGGCCTCCACAACCATGTCCAAATATAGAGGAATTTGATGAACATATTCTTTTTCTTTGTTTTCCATAGGCATTTAACCGACATACATCTTGGCATTGAAAGCAACATATTGAAATCTCTTTGACAAATTTGAGATTTTCTAGTGCAACATATGCACTCTTCCTTTAAAGCATTGATTTTCGTCTTATGTTGTAATAGAGACTCCATGATAAAAGTAGACCCTACATTATGATTATCTTCCTGAACATGGATTCTACTAATAGATGAGAAAATAAAGGCTTGGTTCTCAGCAATTAGGTTCTCTTGTTTACGAAGAAATTGATAGATTTATATTATTTTACAATAGGGGTAGTGTCCAGGTTGGCTATGGCTCTCCATGCTACCTATAAACTAGAGATATTACAACCAATTTGGGTGAATAAAAGAAAATTCTCCTTCAATAGGCCCCCGTACGTGGGACTTTAAGCTTATATTTTTTGTACTTTCTCTTTGTTGGTCCAATTAGTCCCTATATAGAACTTTTATCTCATGTGTTATGAACTTTCTCTTTATTGGTCCAATTAGTCACTACATGGGATTTTTATCTCCATGTACACTTTCTCTCTATTGGTTCAATCGTACATCTACAAAATAGAAAAATATTTCTTAAGTTTACCTAGGACATTTGAAAATTCCATATTAATCTAGGTTTTGAGAATATTTAATATGTCCCATGTTCAACCCTAGGTTTCTTTGATTCCTACAAAACTATTATTGTTTCCCTAGAGTATTGGGGTTTAGGATGGCCTTGTGGGAGTTGACAATGCAACACATGGGGGTTTGCAAAAATTAGAGGCGTTTTGTGTCGTGTGGTTCCTCTTCCTTGAGTAGAGGATGCCTAGTTGGGTTATCCTATCTAGTATTTATATTTTTCTATACCATTTCTAGAAGTTATGGCATTGCTCAAGTTCAAGTGATAATTTTTTGTTTAGGTTCATTTTGCACAAATCCAACAAACAACAACCTTAATACTATTTTTTTCTTGGATCCATATGATAAATTTATCGCGTCCTTAGTGTTTTCACATTTTTAATATGTCCTTAATATGTCCAAAATCAAGAGGGATATCACATTAAATTAGGTGGTTGACCACTACTATTGGTAACTGCACCCTAGTCTAATTGTGCATCCAAAACTAAAGATATAAATTTTTTATTTAGAACTGTGAATATGATGATGGACTACTAACTAACAACACGTGCACATGCAACTGAAGGTACAACCAAACATGTACCTGTCAGATATTTCTTCGTCGAGTGAGGAAAGCTTAGGACAAATAGAGGCCGGAAATGCGACTGCATATAATAGATATGATAAGAAAACAAGGACTAGAGGTGAAAAAGTCAGAATAAAATTTTGTAGACGCATGAAATTTTTTCTTTCCGAAGGAGGATCATGCTCTTATGATGATGAGAGCATAGGATACATAGATGTTCCACTCAGGTATAAGCATATGGTGAAGCAATGGGTACCTAAGGAACTACCTCCTATAGATGTTGACTTCATTGTCAACAATAGGACATATCGTATTACACCATCCTCCCTGCATGGCTTGGGGATATTTTCCATGAATGGAATAATTGTAAAATACAATACAGTAATTGAATTGATGGACTATGTTGGGCCGTGTTACAATTATAACAATTGGATGTGGCTGGTCCGGTACATGCGAATTATGCGGAGATATGCACTCGCCGCAAATTATATACAACTAATAAACAAGGATAAAAATAAGGGAGTGACTATCTATATTGATGGAAGGCCTAAAGCTTCCGGCAATATCATAGGGTTTATAAAAAGTACATGACCCGGGACAACAAACAAACAATCGAATTTCATATTTGAGGGACGTGAAGAGAATTGGGTAGTCATGTGCGCAATAAAAAAAGATAGCTCCCGAGGAAGAGTTATTAGTGGATTACCATTTGAATCGAATAGAAACATTGACTAATAGTGTACAGGTTCTTATGCAACACCTCTTTAAGAAACCTCTACTTATTGCATTATATTTTTTTATTATCTTTAACATTGTTATAAATATTATCTTTAACATTGTTTTTTTGTTATCATTAACAATTTTTTAAATATTTGGGGGTTCTAATTATATTATAATGTGGCAGGATGATCGTAGAAAAGGGCCATCCGCAGAACATGTAAATTATTATCAATTTCCACTTTCATTTTACGTTGTTTTTATTATTTACTTATATAATTGTATTAAAATAACATTGTTTTTGCTGAAATTATATGTAGTCAGCAGGCCATGTGGATCATGATTCCGCCAATAAGGAGGGATTTTATTCTTGCGCTAATCTGATGCTCTCATTAAAAAAAAAGATTATTAAAGCTAACAAGGAACTATTTATCTTGTTAGATCGTCCAGAATAAACTTCGGACGTCAAAGAAAGGATCAAGCTCCTTATGTCACAACTTAACACATATAAGGTAATAACCATAATTTAATTTTTTATTTTTTTTAATGCACTCATATGTTGAATTATGATACTTTGTTCTTTAACTTTTACATTATCTCACAAAAAAACATTTTCTTTTTTATAAAGGAATATTTGGAGCCTGTTCATCCCGGGGTTGGTAGTAGTGGCGCTACAGAGATGCTACAGAGTCCTGATGCGGGAGGTCATACAGTTGCTAAAGCACTATTTACTTCTCCATCTTCCACACCTTAGTTAGATAGGAGCCATGACATGCACCGATAGCCATCCACACCTCGATCAGATTCTAGAGATGGTGGCAGAGATGAGGATCATAGTGATGTGGTTGAGATGGTTGTATTTCTTGGAGCTAGACCTGTGACAAGCACGGGGACCCTTTCGTGCACATTTTTGGTCGAAGATAATGGACTTCCATTAAAACAATCAAGACTCCCAGGTAGTTTTAATTCATATTTTAATTATTTAATGTTGTCCTCATACAGAAATCATCTAGATTATTAATTTTAAATTAATGATCATATATTTTTGTGTGTAGGAAACGACCATTTTTTAAAGGCACGTAGAGAGCAACACATTGTCTATTTTTGGGGCAACCTTACGCATGAGGTGGAATTGCCAAAATTCCAACCTCAAAAAGGAACTTATGGATTATATTGAAAGCCTCTTTGGTGTAGACACGTTCAATACAAAAGCAGTCACATCTGCAACGGGTGAATATTTAAAATATACCCAGGATGTTTATAGACGAAGCTTGGAAAGAAATCCTAGGTATGAGCATCCTCCCTCAATTCCAGAGAGGGAGTGGAAGGCGATCATTGATGATGCAAAAGAGAAGATTTTGAAAAAATCAGGAGAACAAATAACTAGTACACCAGGGTAAATTACAATTTTTTGAATTCAATACTAGCTTTATTTTTCTCTAGATCTAAATACAAGTGTGGTTATATATAACATACTTGAATATTTTGATGATAGGTTACCTAACACTTCAAAGGCAACCAAAGCAAGGATTGCCAAACATGGCCAACATAAGCTAGGCCAGGGCGGCTACTCGAGGTTACAGTCACGAATCGTAAGTACTCGAACATCTTAAGAATATTATTTGCATCACCTTACAACTTTAAGATAATTGCAGTGAAAAACATTAAAAAAACCATACCCTTATGCAATGCAGGGTGACGACTTTGGAACAGAAACCACGGAGGAAGACCTCCAACATGGTTACAAGTATGTTTATAAAGTCGTGGTTGATCGTAGGAAAAGCATGGGGCAGACCCCAAGATCCAATTTATGGGATAAGGTAAATAAAAATAAGTCCACATTAACCTTTCGTTACTTATAAAATACGTAAATGTTTGATATCGTCCATAATTTAATGTCTTACTTTGTTTTAATCGGGGGAGCATCACTATCAATGAAACCATTAGTAATGAACAACATAGCGTTGGTAGTGAAATTCCTCCAGAAGATCATGGTGCTCCCCAACAACCCCATCCCAGTGAGGTGCAGCCCCAAGATGTTCCTGTGACTGAGGCCCATGATGGTAAAATGTCTATATATTAATCATATACTTAATAATTTTGTACTTATAAATTTTGGCATTTCAATGGCAAAGAATGTCATAAATGATCATCCTCGGCCTGAATATCAGGTGAACAGGCCGGAAGCCATTCCAATGGTGTAGACTAGAGGACCAGGTAAATAATTACATTGCTGAGTTTTTTTTTTAATATTAATGAACTACTTCAATGATATTTAAAAATTGCCCATATAAATTTAATATTTTTTATTTTTTTAGGTGATGGCCCCTCATAGCAGCATCCACGTCGTGGGTAAGAGACCAGACGTACTCGGCGTGAAAGGACTGAAACAACATCATCTGCTGATGAGCACCTAGTAAACAAAGACATGGACATGGATGGTTTGCTTAAGAACTGGATAGCAAAAAAGAAGACTAAAATAAATTCATGATGTCATGTAATAATTTTATAAGACAGTTAGATGTACATTATATAGCTGATAATATACACAAGGCTATTTCTATGGCTTGTATATATCTGTGAATGTAATTTTGTTATACACTTAATGACAAAGAGCATTACAATTATTTTCATTGTGTCATGGACATGGTGTTGCTACTAAACATTGCCTCAAATCCTACTTATTCATTCCTCTATGATATGTACAATGATGTTGAACCTTCCAAAAATCAATGCGAGCAGAAAAATAAGCCAAGGACATGAACCCAAGGATTTCAATGTTAAGGTCTTGTGATTCCACAAGGTGGGATACAAAGAGGAATTGTTTCCATGCAAAAACAAGCTAAATACCTTGATTGAGAATGCATGTAATTGGTGGCTAAATATCCCCTTTGAAGGATGCATGTAATGGTTTAAGACCCCATTTTATCCCATGAACCCTCAAATATTCATTTAGTTGATATGTCTCTTCGTTTCACTACTTTACCATGGTCAAGACACCAAGATCCATCCTTGGTATGAAAAAACTACTATAGGCACCCATATCCCATTTTGAGATCAAAGATCCTTTTTAGAGGTCCTATGTGGTGATTTGAGTCCATGTTCAAGGACAATATCCTTAAAATATTTATATATGACTTGAGTCCCTTTATTTTCTCTCCTTTTCATGGTTATGACCCCTAGACCTATCCTTGGTGCATGAAACCACCAAACGTCACACATATCCCAATTGGAGGCCAAATATCCCCTTGAAAGAAACTTTGTAGTGGTTCAAGGACATGTGCATGGTTCATGAGAATTAAAAGTTTCATTTAGATCTTAAGACCCTTTATTTTCTTGCATGACCATGGTCATAGTCTCCAAATCCATCCTATGCATCTAAAGTTTTCTAATATTTCCCAAATCTCATTCATATGTTAAATATTATAATTCCTAAAATACTAATTTAGATCATACAACCCTTGTTTTCCTTCATTGACCATGGTCAA
>JASDQU010029529.1:9338-20550 GCA_032191745.1 Picea mariana | reverse complement strand
GCGACATAGGAACTGAAAAAGAAGCCAGGATAGTAAAGATATCTAAATTCCTCCCTCCCAAGGTAAAAGACCAATACAGAGACCTACTCAAACAGTATACAGATGTTTTCGCCTGGTCCTATGAAGAGCTTCGAATGTATGATACTTCCATAATTGAGCACAAGATACCGTTGAAGCCCAGAGTCAATCCTTTTAGGCAAAAGCTCAGGCAATTTAACCCCATTTTGTTGCCCGTCATTGAAAAGGAAGTTAAGAAGCTTTTAGATGCGAAAATAATTTTACCTCTAAGGTACTCAGACTGGGTGGAAAATTTGGTCCCTGTCAGAAAAAAGAACGGAGAAATCAGACTGTGTGTGGATTTTCGGAACTTGAACAGGTCCTCTCTTAAGGATAATTATTCTCTTCCCAAAATGGACCACGTCCTGGAAAGGGTAGTTGGAGCAAATCGAATGTCTATGATAGATGGGTTTTCTGGGTACAACCAAATCGCCATGAGCGAGCTAGACAGAGAAAAAACCGCTTTCACCACACCATGGGGTACATTCATGTATGATAAAATGCCTTTTGGTTTGATGAATGCAGGGGATACATTCCAGCGCGCTATGGACATCGCTTTCGTCAGAGAAAGAGATAAGTTCATAGTAATCTACCTTGACGATTTGACGGTTTTCTCTAAAACCGATGAAGAACATTTGATCCATTTAAAACAGACTTTCGAAAAATGCCGTAGGTATGGCCTATCTTTGAACCCAAAGAAATCACATTTCGCTATGCAGGAAGGTAAGCTTCTGGGGCATATCGTATCTAAAGATGGGATCAGGATCGATCCTAAGAGGATTGAAGCAATACAAACTATCAGTCTTCCTAGAAACGTAAAAGAAATTCAATCTTTCTTAGGTACAATAAAATTTTTACGAAGGTTTATACCAAATTTTGCTGAGATTGTCAAATTGATCACAGGAATGTTGAAAAAGGATAGCAGAGTAAATTGGACGACCGAGGCTAAAGCGTCATTCGAGCATATTAAAAAAGTCATCAGCGAGGCACCTGTGTTAGCAAGCCCAGATTACTTGAAATATTTCCTCATCTTCTCGTTCGCTTCTGAACATACTATCGCCGCGGTGTTGCTGCAAAAAGATGATGAAAGATTTGAACGCCCGATCGCATTTTTTAGCAAGAGCCTTAGAGACGCCGAACTAAAATATGATATAATAGAAAAACAGGCGTACGCAATGGTGAAAGCGCTTAAAGCATTTAGAACTTACGTTCTACATTCAAAAATTATCGTGTACGTACCAACCAGTGTTGTGAAAGATATATTGGTACAACCAGATAGTGATGGAAAACGAGGGCGTTGGCTCGCTAAAATACAAGAATTTGATCTGGAAGTCAAGCCTACTAAATTGATAAAGGGACAAGGTCTGGCCAAAATCTTGGCTGAGTCGAACCTTAGAGCTCTTGACATCAATTGCCTACAAGGGGAAGACGGAGACACACATTTGCAAGAGTTGGATGACCAGACACATCCAAGCAAGGTTGAAGAAAAATTCATGTCGTCAGGCTGGTATAAAGATATAGTTTTCTATTTGTTAAACCTAAAATGTCCAGATGGACTAACACCAGCCACATGCAGAACTTTAAAACTCCATGCTGTAAAATATTGCATCTCCGAAAATCAACTATACTGGAAGGATCCACTCGGGTTCTTACTGGTCTGTCTGGTTGAGTCGGAAACTCCACGGGTTATAGAATAATTTCATGAAGGAATCTATGGAGGACACCATGCATGGAGAGCCACAGCCTACAAGATCCAGAGGGTCGGATACTATTGGCCGAAACTATTTTCGGACATCAATGCCAAAGTACGTGCCTGTTACTCGTGTCAAATATTCGCTGGTAAGCAGAAACTCCCTGCACTACCACTCATTCCAGTCAAAACTGAAGCCCCATTTCAACAATGGGGATTAGACTTCATAGGGGAAATTAATCCCCATTCCAGTGCTCAGCATAAGTGGATCTTAATAGCCACAGATTATTTTACAAAGTGGGTGGAAGCAATTCCAACCAAAAGGGCAACAGACTCGGTGGTGATCGACTTCTTGGGAGATAACATCTTGTCAAGATTCGGGTGTCCCCGAAAGATTGTTACCGACAACGCCCAGGCTTTCAAATCCATGGCTATGATCAGTTTCTGTCAAAAGTACAATATCGTTCTCGGCCATTCCACTGCTTAAGAAACGGATTGGCCGAATCATCTAACAAGAGCCTGGTAAACGTAATAAAAAAAGTACTGGATAAAAACAAAAGGTCCTGGCATGTGCATTTGAAGTACGCATTGTGGGCAAATCGCATCAGCACTAAAAGGTCTATCGGCATTTCTCCGTTTCAGATGGTTTATGGGACTGAGGCGGTTCTGCCTATAAACTTAGCGTTGTCAGTGATGAAATTATGGCAGGATCAAAACGAAGAACCAAATCATATAACCAGGAGAATTAACCAGTTGATCGAAGTTCAACAGCACAGAGTGGAGGTTGATGAGAAAATGCAGAAATACCAGGATGATATGAAAGCATTGTTTGATCTCAAGGCAAAGGACAAAAAGTTCCTCCCTGGTGACTTAGTGTTAAGATGGGATACGAGAAGAGAACAAGTTGTGAAGCATGGCAAATTTGACCACCTTTGGTATGGACCATTCAGGGTTTCGGCTCCAGAAGGAAAAAATTCCTTTCTTCTGGAAAATATTGATGGAGAAGTTCTCAGCGCTCCTGTCAACGGGCGGTATCTAAAACACTACATGACGTGACAGTCGTCGTTAAAAAAAAAAATATATATATATATATATATATATATATATATATATATATATATATATATATATATATATATATATATTTGTAAATAAATAAATTTTATTATGAGTATTTTGTACATATTTATATTTTTTCGTTCGAACATTTAATTTTAATTTTTTCTTTTCGTTCCTAAATTTTAAACACATTTTCAATAAGATTTGTATGTGTTTTACAGGATTCCAGCCTCAGACGAAACTAGCAGAAAAAATAATGTGCAGGTCGGTGTTGGAAATAGAACGACATAAAATAGGTGATACATAAGATAATTCATAGTCCACAAAGAAATTGAAAAGAAAAGACAGAGGTGAGTTTTCTCAATATACAGGTCATGAAAGGCTGTTTTAGCAATCTAAGGTAGTATTGTTCCAATTGCAATATAAAAGGTTAGATAACAGGATTAGTTTTGATTTCATAATCCTCAAACTAAATAATTTGAATAAATACAATAAACCCAAAAACAGTCAGTCATAATTTTTGTTCCTAAATATATTCGAAAACCAGTCCCGAACTGTTGTAACCTTTTGTATATTAAGCCTTTGAATTGTTGCCTTGTTTTCCATCTATATTTGGGCCTAACTTTTAGCGAGTCACTATCTTCCCGAGTCTTTGTGAAGGGGTAAAGGTTGTTCGTTTTAAACCTCAGGGATTCCGAAGCAGATCTTAATAAGAAAGCTGGTCTTCACAACTACTTGATCTTCTACTAAGCTGAGGAACGTTTATAGCGATCCTAACTTTCCTAGGTTTTTCAACAGCGTCGGAAAAATCAAAGCTTGCTTGAATAGGATGTTCCTTAAAATTTTATTATTCTCCCTTGTCTCCCTAAGAACGAAAGGTCTTGTGAGGGTCAAAGGAAGGTTGATACCGAGTAATCAAAATAAGTTGACAGACCTCTGATAAAAAATATTACACATATCTCAGCCCTGATATAAACTGATTGCTCCCATCTTCGTGTTTTAAAAGTAAATACTAAGANAGGTGGTGAAAGGAAATTCAGAAATGATTGCCCCCACCTAGTCCATTAAGACGATGAAAGGAAATTCAGAAATGATTGCCCTCGTCTTAGCGTTTAAACGCATAAATATTTTCCGAAGTGGTGAAAAGAAATTCAGTGAAAAGGGGGCCAGACAACTTCACCGGGGTACTGAACAGGCTCGCTGGCAGTGAAGCAATGTCTGAGAGATCTGTAAGGCTGTTATACATAAATATCAATCTACTCCGGTAACCAATGCTTTCTGAAAACCTGATCATTTCCCCAATTTCTGATGGGACTTCCCTATTTAAAATTATATAATATCATTCTTTGATGCAAGCTGAGAATCACAAGATCTGTTGAATATCCTAGGGATGTTTCGACCGTCTTAAAGCATCCCTGGTTAGTAATGAGAAAGGGAAAGTTGTGAAAGTGACTACAGCTGTGTTTGGGAAGACTATCTGATTTTTAAAAAACTTCTCGAGGTAAAAAACCAAGTCTTTACCCCCTTCAATTCTTTTTCCTTGGTTTTTTCCGCATGTGTGAGCTTCTGACTCCATTTACCCAATATTGGCACCTGGTCTACTGTTCTTCCCGCCTCACAGGAGGCGTGATCCCTAGTTGGAGCCTATGTTGGAGCCGCCCTTAATTTATTATAACCCTTCACATTTTTCAGTCTTTGACACTTGAAATCTAAAGATGGCCTTTTGAATTTTTCCCCTGGAACTTTAAAAAAATTCCTACAACCTTGTCGAAAGAAGCAGCGATGTTTTTTCTCCCCTTAAAACAAGTCCGCTTTTGTACTAAACGTTCGACCTTTTTTGCTTTATTTCGGGATCTCGCAAGTCAGATACTTTAATCCTTGAGTTCATACATCTCGAGTCACGAAACGGCGAAGTCGTTTTCATTTTTCGCCCGAAGCATTAACTAGGGTAAAATCTTTTAACTTTTGATTTGACATTGTCGGGGTTCCACGCCTCGACGCTCATCAAACCCAATTTTTCTTTTTCACAGTCTCAAGAGCCGAGAACGCGAGGTACTTATGAGTTAAACCTGGTCAGAGATTAAAGGCAAAAAGATAACTATGGTTAAAATGGTTCTCAGCGCTTCACCACTCGGCGCTACCTTTTCGAAAATCATGATGTCTAAAACTCCGACTCACGAAACCATGATGTGATTATAGTATGATTTATTAGTCACCTAATCCAATTTCTCTTAATCCTAATTAAGGCTTAATTGTCGATTTCTCGCAGTTTCGTAACTCGGCATACTAATCTCCCAAAATCTTATCTTCGAAGTTCCGAGTCGCGATACCGCGAGTAAAATGATTAGGAAATTAATCATGCCTTAAATCACAATTAACTTTTAAATCAAAATCAGTACTCGCAGTCTCGCAAGTTGAAAACTTAAAATGTTAAAAGGAAATCCCCGATGCAGCGAAAAGAGAGAAGATTTTTTAACGTTGCTATATTTGAATATTTTAAAATATAATGAGATAGGTCCCGCGCATCGAGGCTTGCACATTTCCCGAGGTAACTTTTTTCTTTTCATACTCCGACTGACTAGCAAGCCGCTAAACATTGATGACATTAATAGATAATTAGGGTAAATCTACGAATAAAGAAAATCGGATTTTTACACAATCAATTTGTTGTTAATTGCGATTGGACAGACTTATTACGGAGATTACAGAAGTTTCAAATATATACGGGAGTCTCATTTTGTTATAATGAAAACTTTTTTCATAAGCAAGCAGAGCTCGTCATTTTCGAACTGAATTAACTTCTGCATGTATACGCAGGTTTATCACAGAAGAGCGAAAACGCAAGCAGCAGTCATGGCTCCGCGGAAAGCGATGAAGGCAAATGTCAAAGTTACAAGCCAGGGCTCAGACAATGTCTCCGATACTTCACCCCGAAGTATCGAATCAATTCCCGACTGGTCGCATGTGTCCAATGTTCTGCAGGCAGAATTAGTTGATTACTCAGATGATTCTGACGACAACGAAAGAGACGATTTACACACCAAGTATAAGATAGTTGTCCAGTCAGGGATGCACAGAATAGCAACCAGACCCCGGTTGCTTCCTTACTATGACATGATCCATTGGGCTTTGGATCACGTAGACCTACCTACCAGAACAATTATGAATAGTCAGTGAGTGACTATCGGAACTTTCCAGCCTGAGCATTTACAAAGCATGTATAAGGTGCCTTCCACATCTGAATATACATACGGTGCGGATTTCTTGGAAGAATTCAAAGAAAAAGAGTGCATTCAATACGATAAAACCATGCCGGATTTGATCAAAGACTAGGTTTCGCGGGCCGCGAAATTCAGGACTAATGATCAGGCATCTATTCTATTTCTTCTTTGGAGCCACAGTACATGTATGTGGCAATGATGACATGTCGTCTGTTCAAGCGAGAAGACACCTCGCATTTCTATATCTCTTGGGTGCCTCTCATATTTCGAGTCGCTGAAGGTTGCTCATTCAATTGGGCAAAGATGCTCTCAGATAGCTTGGCCAACAGGGTCATAGAGTATCGGGAGAAAAAGGCAGGTGGGAAACCCTCAGCGTTTTACATGTCGGCATATATCATGGATGCAATATGTTCCATGACACCTTTCCCCTTGATGAATTGGGCTTGGAATCCAACCCAAGAAAAACCAGTACACGAATACCATGATAAATTATGGGAAAATAAAGCTGGAAAGTTCCCATATGAGATTTTCAATTGGGTGATGGTAACCCTGCACATCAATATTTTTGGTCACCCGCCACCTCGCATATCGGATAGCGTTTCAACAGGTCTAAGAGGCATCGCAGATTGGTATGTAGAAGCAAAGTTCTCATACATCAGAGTTTTCGGGGCTTCTGTTCCCCCTCATGCACTACCTTTGTTCATTCCCGATAAACTAGCTTGTCGTGAAGTTGCATGGCAAACAGTAATCGGGGGCATAAGCAAGGAACTCAAGGGCTATTCAAAGAAGGTATGGCCTTCTTTTCCCATTCGAATGAGATCATATTCTTTATTAGATTTTGGGCATGCCAAAGTCGAGGCTGCTGCCCTGGAGGACCTAAAGTTGGCCTCCATTGAGATTAAAAAACATGATCCACAGAAATTTGTAAGCAATCATCTGACTCATGTTGGGCTTAAGAGATTCAAACATGAGAATTCCCCCTCGGACGACATTTTCCAAGGAGCGAAATCTTATGAAGAGGTGTTAGCCTGGATCCAATCGCTAGCACCCAAAGACACAGCAGCTGTGTTAAGATTCCAAGAGCATAGGCAAAGATGTCTTCCCACTGTGTTGGGAGGTTTGGCCATTGCCGAGACAAAAGATAAAAATGCTGAAGATTCTACAGAGGTAATATCTATCCCTGGACAACAACCGGAAGAGGAGAAAACGAGTAATCCTGAAACAAAAGAAAATACTCCAGATCCTCCAAGCAAACAGATTTCAGAGGCTGAGGGAAAGACTCCAGACTCGCCAAGCAAAGAGAGTTTGGAGGTTGAGGAAAAAAATCCAGACCCTCCAAGCAAACAGAATTCAGAGGCTGAAGGAAAAATTCCATACCCACCGAGAAAGCAGATAGCAGACACTGAAAAAGAAGCCCCAAATACTCCAAAAGAACAGAACCCTGTCAATACTCCAAAAGAATCAACAAAGCAAATAGGAAAACCCATATCCTCTGTCACACCCTTGCAGTCGGCACAGGGAGATGTTAGCGAGGGATGGATATTTGGTGAAGAACTGAGGCCTATAAGGGCAGAGGAACTCCCTCCTAATGAGTTCTTTTTTGACAAAAAGAGAAAAGTTGTAGTGAAGCGAGAATTTTATCAAGAGGGAGAGTCCACTGTTAAAAAATACAAAATCATGACAGATGGCAAGAGCAAGAAAAGTGACCAGCTTGCTACTGAAATCACTGGAACACTGGGCACCTACGCTTCGGAAAATCAATTCTCAGTTGGGCAAATGAATCACCAATTAAAAAGAAAGAATCACCTCATCAGGACCCTCGAGGCCAGGTTGGCTACAGCCACAGAAAATGCCAAGGGCCAGGCCAACATAGAGATGGAATAGGCTAGATTGGCTAATAAAAATGAGATAGAAACGCTCAAAGTCAAGCTGGAGCAAACACATTCGGTGATCCGAGAAGGTCGGGTGCAGGCTGGTCAGCAGAGGAATATGATCACAGAGCTACAGGTTCAGTTAGAGGTTGCAGAAAGAAAGATGATCGACGTAGAGGGGTTTAAATACCGAGCGATCGATATTCAAAGCAGGATCTCTTCTATACAGCAGAATCTGTTGAACAAAGTTGGAGTGATTCGAGAAGATTGCCTGTTGATGCATCAAATTTCCGAGAATCTAACCACCAAAGAAAAGAAATCCGAAGTTGCTCGGGTCGCCTTTCAAGAGGCGGTGATAGCTACTAACAACAGATTTTCCGCAGGTTCTCCTGGACTCACCATTGCCGAACAAACTAGAGGTAACATTCTGCTAAAAGATTGGGAACATAATATTACCTTAAGCAAGGACCAGGCTCAAAAAGTAACGAATTCATTAGAAGAAGCCTTCAATACTATTGATGGTGAGCTGCTAGGTATGGAGAGTGGAGATGATTCAGAAACGTTAAGGCAAATGAATATTGAGTAGATTTCCCTCGATCTAAAGGAGAAGAATGAAAGAGATTCGGCAGATATCTCTAAGACGGACAGGGTAGACATGGCTCAAGTTGATAAACATTTGATTCAACCAAGCGCACAACTCAGCACTCTTGACATCATTGATGCACAAATAGGTGATAAACTTCCACAGTTGGCCCGAGAGTGTTATTTCGCCGAGGCCAACTGTCAAGCGGAGCCTTCGCAGCTTGTATCCCAGTTTGTGGACAAATGTATCATATGCACTGAATCCACGCAAAGACAAGCACCTGGAACCTCTTGAAAATAGAGTAGAAGAGATGGAGTGATTTTGCTCCTCCCAGTTGTCAAGCGGAACCTTCCCAGCTTGTATCCCAGTTTGTGGACAAATGTATCATATGCATCGAATCACGCAAAGGCAAGCACCTGGCACTTTTTGAAAATAGAGTAGGAGAGGTGGAGTGATTTGGCTCCTCTCGTTTGTAACTGAATTTATGAAACCGTTGAGTAGAAATTGAAGGGAAAATGGGTATAAATAGATGACAAAAAGAAGAACAGAGGGCTGGACCTTTTTGGTACTGATTGTAATAGAGTTTTGGTATTAAGAAGTGAATACAAGCAAATTTGAAGATTCYCGATTCCRTCCCGACTGTATTACAAGTTTGTTTTCTTTATGTTTCATGTTTCATTTTATTCCACTTCTCATAATTAATGTGTATCGCTATACTTTAGTACGACCACTACTATAGCGAAGGGATTTCACCTTTCTATAATTGGTTATTGTCTTTCCTCTGCACCAGCTATCAGCGGGTGTAAGACCAATTTGCATTTACAGAATTATATGTTTAATTACACTTTGTCAGTTATTTCCATACTAATATCTTCTTCTGTGTATGTGTGAGTTTTTCCATTAACAGGAACCTTACGTATCTGCAGCTTAATGTTTTTCTTTCATCCTCATCTTTTTATTAAAAATAATACTGTTACGAGAAAGGGCCTTCTGTTTGCATTTCTATTTTATTCTTAAAGTTAAAATTTCTCTTCCTTAAGACCAATTTGAAACAGCGTTAAAATCTCTCCTTAAATCGTCTCCATACTGGTAATGTTCCTCAAATGACTGTCTCTGCAACAACTCAACCTAATATTCAACCCGGACTCTCTAATCAAACTCATATCGCTTTAAATCTCTTTGATACAATCCTTAAAACTGCTAACACCCGTGAGGAATTAGAACGTTCATGGGCAGCCATTGAACAAGATATTACTACCCAGGAACAGTTGGAAGCTAGACAACAAGAACGTAGAAATCCTCATTAGTCTCCAATACCGAAGGTTAGTGTAATCCTTTATCAACCTTTATCATACGTTCGGATGCCTTGACACTGTACTTTTAAGCCTTAAGTATAGACTCAGGAACAACACCTAGCTTGTTGTAGCTTTGTCTGTGATTGTAAGTATTGCAATGGTTGATGATCAGTGTAAATATTGGTTTCTTTCCCTAACAAATAATGTTTCCATTTTTTTACACTTTGAACCAATGCATACAATTCCTTATCATAAGTAGGATAATTAATCACGGCACCATTAAACGTCTCAGAATGAAAACAAATGGGCTTACCATACTGTAGAAAAACTGCTCCCATTGCTTAATTGCTTGCATCTGTCTGGATTTCAAAAGGTTGTCTTAAATTTGGAAGTGCAAGAACTGGCGCTGAACTGATCTTTTCTTTCAAAGTATCAAAAGCCTTCTGTTGCTTGCCTCCCCATTGGAAAACCTGCTTGACACTTGTCACATCATGTAATGGAGATGAAATGGAAGAAAAGTTAGCAATAAACTTCCTCCAATATTGGGTTGCTCCCAAAAAACTTCTTACCTCTGTCATATTGCTGGGCCTGGACCATTCCAAAATGACTTTGACCTTGGAGGGATCAATTTTTAATTCGCCTCCACCAACAATATGCCCTAAGTAAATAAGTGAAGTTTTGCCAAATTCACATTTGGACAACTTAAAAAACAACTGTTCTTTTCTCAAAACATCCAAAACTTGTTTCACATGTTCAACATGCTCTTCACAAGATTTGCTAAAGATCAAAATATCATCTAAGTAGACAATAACACAATCATCCAGAAAAGGCCTTAAGACATCATTCATAACTCTCATGAAAGTAGCAGGTGCATTGCAACGTCCAAAAGGCATTACCATCCATTCAAACAAACCTTGCTTAGTTTTAAAAGTTGTCTTCCATGTGTCTCCCTCGGCAATTCGGATCTGATGATATCCGCTTCTCAAATCTAACTTAGTGAAATATTTGGCATCTTTTAATTGGTCAAGCAAATCATCAATTCTAGGAAGAGGATAATGATTCTTAACTGTAATTTTGTTCAAAGCCCTGAAATCAACACACATACGCCACGTACCATCTTTCTTTGGAACTAACACAATTGGAGATCCACATGGCGATGAACTTGGTACAATAACCCATTTGTCAAGAAACTCCTGAATTTGTTTTTTAATCTCAGCATTTTTCATAACTGACATTCTATACATACTAATGTTTGGAAGAGGACAATCTTGCTACAATTGAATTTCATGTTGGATTCCTCTTTTCAGAGGTAATCCCTTAGGTTCTTTAAACATTTCATCATACTGATTAACAACTTCAAATAGATCAGATTTTAACTTTGTATCACAACCTTGAAATGCTTCAGTTTCAATATCTTCTTTAGGTTTGATCATTAA
>JASDQU010029527.1:5838-20919 GCA_032191745.1 Picea mariana | reverse complement strand
CTACTATTCATGGTAACCATGCATCTTCAGCAATTTAAATAACATATGTATTCATCACATTGTATAATTATCTCATATCAATTATTTATATATATATATATATATATTTGTTTACGCAAGTTATTCAATATATATATATATTAGATGATTTGTTGAATAACCGAAATCTCAATATTTGATTATCATATTTAGATTTATTTATATAATCCATTAATAGTACGTTTCGTTTGGTTTGCAGGCGGGACTGGAGCTAGGGCTTGGAGTTGTTTGCAGATTAAGCGGAAGCAATTTGGACTTGGAGTTTTGGCCCATTTAGGCTCAGATTTCAAACCTATGCTCTGATACCAGATGTAATGACCGTCATTTAATTTAAACTACCATTGAATTAAATCGGAACAGTAAATTTGAAATTTACTCAAAATTCACTTAATCTAGCATATTCACTCCCATATTTCAATAAATAAAATAACAGTTTACATAACAATTTAAATACCTCGCTCTGATGTTGTCGCTCCCTTCGCTTGAACCTATCCGCAGCAGCTTGCTCTTTAAGACACCCCAAAACCAGCCACCCTACCGACTAGTTCGCCTAGCCCTAGGACATCAATGGACGTCCTAGCCCCCCGAGCCCAAAACCCTCAGCCCCGGTGCACTGTAAATCCCACTGTCAACTAACTTTGTTCCAATACTCCCCATTTTCCCCTCTCATCCAATGCATGAATCAATCTCCCTTCTCCATAATCCTTCTCCTTCCCTTATGCCTCCTTCACCACCCTCGCACATTCCCTCCTCCACCAAACACCTTATCCCTTAATTAATGCCTCTATTCATCCATTTATTTCTATTTAATGGTCTTATCCTTTATTAAATATTCCCCTTTTACGTATGGGTTACGTTATCCCTTATGGGATACGTAACCCATTTAACATTATATTTCATTTTTTTAACCTTTAATTTAATACTCAATCAATTAATGACTCACTTAATAATTAATCATTCATTAACCCTTAATTAAAGAGTTAATCATACTTAAGCTAATCATAGTAAAAAAATAATTAATTAATAACATATAATTAATTAAAGTTATATAGTAATTAATTATAATTTAGCTAATTTTTAGGATTATTTATGAAATTATTCACATTAATAAGTAAAGGGTCATTACAATTTCAACATGTTCTTCAAATTGTTGTCTTGTTTGAAGAATTCAATTTACAATTAGCTTTGGATCTTGTACTTCAATAGTAGTTCCCACAAGGTATAACTCCATCAATTTAGAAAAAGATTCAACATTTTTTATTCTTAGAGGATTCAAATCACCTAACAATTCTCTTAATACATTGGTCCTTTTTATCCAACATCCCTTTCACTGCTTGACACAAATTTGAGAGGGAGAATCTTCTTGTTTTCTTTGATATTTGGTCATCCCTGGAATATTTATAACAAATGTAGAGAGTCCCTCCTTATAAAATCCTTCATCATTTGTTAAATAAGCTTGTAAATATTCCCTAGTATTTTGAATTTTGGAACCAAGAGAAACAAATTTATTAGCTAAATCCCAAGTTTCTAAGATAAGAGACATTATTTTCTTGATGTTTTCCTCAACATAATTCATGGTTGTAGAAAGTAGACTTGATGCCTCTTTTATTCTAAGGCTCAATTCTATGGTTTTGTTAGAGCTCTTCCCAGGTTGGATTGTTGAAACCAGAGTAGAGAGTATCATAGGTGGCATTAGAGGAGATTATAATTCATTGATTCTTTCTTTAAGACTAAAATTTTCAACTTCCATATAACCTATCAAAACATCCAGATCATCCCCTATGGCTTTATGAAACTTGGAAATTCTAGATGTAGGCAAATAACTGAGGTCAAGTTCAGTGCGAGATTTTCCCATTTTCTTTTTTGAACAAGATCTTTCTAGAATCAAATTTCTAGAAGTTTTATCAAATAAAGCATTTTGTACATAAATAAATTCTTCCTCTGAAAATAATTCCTCTTGATTTGCTAACTCAACTGCAATTTGTTAATTTTCTTGCAATCTTTGGTCATCATTGGGAAATTGGATATTCTCAATATCAACTTCTAACTCCATATCTTCAAGATAAGCTTCAACTTCAGGTACATGTTGTTCAACTTCCTGCTGACAATTAGTCCTTTTACTATTTACTTAGAGTTTATGTGATTTTTCCAAGTTTCCCTGTAGAGGGTTTCTATCGCCTCCATCCCTTGAATTATTTGCTAAAGATTTTTTCTGTTGTGATGTTGCCAACTGAAAACTATGTTTGGGTGGACCACTTTTTTGTGAGACAATAGGATATTGAGTATATTTTTCATTCGATACCTTTCCCTTCTATTTGTATCGATATATTGTACTCACAATGGTTTTGATATCATTTGTTCTTTTCTCAACAAATTGTGTTAGAGGATCATGACTATCACCTTCCTCTTATCCAAATATAAATGTGTTATGTTGGTGTGGTATCATATGACCCTAGGTTCAAATCAACTCACCCACAAAACCCACTAGATACTGGCCCTTTCGGCATCACCTGCACGCACTTGAAGTCTCACCCGAAGTATCTATTGGGGATGAAGAAACCAAGTTTCTACAAGTATGGATGGATTGGATACCATGCACATGTTTCTTACCAATTCCCAACTCATTCTATGTTCATTACTTTTTATTTACTAAATAATTTGGTGCCATGACATTTATTATGAACTGTACAATAAACTATTCACCATATCATGCATAAGAGTCTGATCAATATTCATATGATAAAAAATACTATTCTAACATGCATAACCCATAAACAAGCATCATTAACACATGAATACACAATATCTAACGTGGTTCACCCAACTTTGGGCTACGTCCACAACGACTAGCTTCTTTATTATGCTTTCAGTAATCGTTATAGGCTACGCACTACGTTACAATAGATATATCAAGGTAATTCTCATCCCTCCTAGGCGCTCTACAGTGCAAGACTTTCCTTCTCTACATCAAATCCCCAATAGTTGAACATAGGTCCCATTCCCTAAAAAAATAGAACAACAACAATACCTAGTAGAGAACAACTATCCCTCACATATAGACTCTCTCCCTTATATGAGCTTACGGACTCAACAAGTCTATCGATAGTGGAACCCCTAACTTTCCCAACCCATTACATATTTATACATACATTCTAGGGCTTAAAACCCTGCATTATTCCTTCAAAAAATACTATTACAATGTATGAATTTCTCAAGTTTAACTAGTTGTTCGTGTTGCTTTTCTCCTGCTTTTTCGTCTGCATGCTACTTTTGCACTCAGAATACTATTCTTCCTACTTTAGTGCATCCTTCTACCTTTATTGTGTGGGGATTTCATCCTTATGATCCATCCACTTTCTTCTCTTTCTTTATTCTTCTTAAGTGTTATACTTCTAGATGCACCTCTACCATGCACTCCCTAGTCTTCCTTCTTCTTGTGTGCAACTCCACTGTGCACTTCTTCTATACTTAGGTTTTTCGTAAAAATTGTATCCCAAAATTTCCTATCCAACAGGCCCCCAACACTCACCAGTGGCTCATCCTGAGCCAATTAGGGCTGTGGCATGCTTTTCTTGTCCTGGATGAACTTCTTGGATGTGTACTTTGTGGGTGTAACTTCCTTTATGATTATCTTCTATGTATCCACAATATCTTCAATCCCCTGCACAATCAATGTTGTCAGTTTACCTTTGACTTCATGGGTTTCTTGCTTCACCTTACCTTGTGCAATGGCCAATTCCTCGATTACCCACACTTCTTCTCCCTGCACTGGTCCTGAGCATTGTTGAAGGATCTTCTGTTGATCCCTCGTCTATTCCACTTCCACGTACAATTTCCTTTGTTCCAAAATTGATTTCATATGTTCAACTATTGGAAGAGTGTGGATTCTCTCTAAAGATTACTTTGCATTTTCTTGTGCTTCTCTTAATATAACCTCCACAACCTTCATCTATGGATCGTCCACTAATTCTGTCCATATTTGTGTGCTTTCCTCACAGAGTTTCGCACACTCTTCTTCTATCTTCTTAATGTTGGAAATTGTTGTCATCGCCATCCTATGTCTACCTTCTCTCACTTTTGGTGGTGTGCCTGGCTCAACTAGTTTCTCTTAGATTATTGTGACTCCACAATGAAAATAACCCTCTGCACTTGTCCTCACGAGTTATTATATCCTCTTGACAACCGGATAAATGTCTTCGCTCCCTAGTAAATTTCCAATCCACCTTCCTTCTATCATCAATGCATGCTTTACTCGGGTATTAATGGTAAATCCATCACTGATATTTCCCACGGCTCTACAAGTATGCCATGACCCTCGGTGACACATTCCATTAATGGTTACGCATCCCCTAAACAATTACTTTATTGTCTCTTTTTCATCCATCCTTGCCTTGCTTTAATGCGTGTTTAATGGCCCTAACTATTTTTCTCCACAGTTAAGTTTTTCGCGCACTTCCTTACATCGACATCAGTTTCTTTTTCCCTGAAATGCATTGAAAAGATCTGCAACTGGTCGTTAACCATTGCACGATTTCTAAGACTTGTGATTCCTTCCATACCCTATTTTATTCTGTGATTTCCCTCATCAAATGTTTATTTGCACATTTCAAATAAGCACAGAACTCCCTCTTTCTTTGCTTCTACGCGCTGGGTAAATATTTTTCTTGCTCCACACCATTAGTATTTCCCTACCCAGGGGTTGACCATGCAAAAATATTTCTTTCATTGTCCTTCATGTTCATGTTCATCCTCAAGCCTCCCATATTGTGTGGGTGTAAGTTGGCTCTGCTACTTATATTTCCTTCTACATCGTCTGCAACCTCACAAACATTCTATCCTTGGGAACTTCACTGCATTGGTGGATTCTTGCTACACAAGTTCTCTGTTACTATCCGCTTCTCCAATATTTGGTGGTGCCATAGCTCTCTGCAACACTCTCCAGGTAACCACCTTCTTCTATTTGAGTGCTTCTAATTCTTCTCATAATTTATCCAATTCCAACTCCTCTAGTGAATCCGCTTCTATTTTTATAGCTACTATGAGTTGCTACCGTGGCCTTCATGAGAAAGAATGAAGTCTTGTCCTGATGTATGATTTACATAAGTTGTCATAATAGCAGCTTATTCTCCATGTTGTGTCTAAGATATGCCATATTTTCTTAATCTTTATGTGTTTATTGGATGATGTAAATCCACCATTTCGATGGATCCGTAATACCTATGGTCAATACTGTTTCCCTCTTTTGACATGATCGGGCGTCCTTGATGATTTCTTCGTATGTGACTATAACATGTCTATTTAGATTTGGAATTCCTCCATGATATTCATAATATTCTTCATTTATGATGACATTCCTTCTATTATGTTGACTTGATGGATGTAGTGACCTATTTTTTTTTCTATAATACATATTTGTTTTGCACAGCTCTACTTATTGCACATCCGCTCGACCCCCTTGGTAGAGTTTCATCTGAATTTCATTCACTAATCATGTCAACACTTTGCCATTGAGTGTTTCGAACTACACAACACATGTCTTTAATCACATATGGACCCAACCATTACATTCTAAGCTTTCCAGAGTGTTGCAAAAACTTACAGTCATACAATAAGACTAACTCTCCGATTTGGAATTTGTTTTGCTTTATATGTCAATCATGCCGATATTTCTCTTATGCTTTCTGAACTTGCTGGTGAAATCCATAAATAAATCTATCTTCCTTGAGTTGTAGTAATTGGGACAGGTGTTCTTCTACTGCGCCAACCTCTAAAAGATCAGTGATCACTACAATGCACAGGATTGGTACGATAAATTCCATGGGAATTAGTGATTCTTTCCCATACACCAATCTGAATGTTGTTTGCCCTATCACCTTCTTGATTGTAGTCCTATATTCCCATAAAACTGCAATATACTACATGAAAAATAATATGTATAACATAAATATTTAGCAAACAGTAATGGAACAACTATTAGGAAATGCAGGGCACTTCCACACTAATCCTATCATAAGAGAATAAGAATTTAATCAAGAACATAAATGAAACAAGCAATCACAAAGTACACCGATATTTTATCCTGGAACCCTTAACCAAAAGAAACCAACATTTCTTTGAGTGTTCTTCTCTCTTATTCTCTTATTCAATCAAAATAAAAGGTTACATGTCTAAGGTCCACACCTAAGACAAAATCAACATCATACCCTCTTTCCTGTGCAATAAAAAACCTATAGACAAATTGGCTTACATATGCATGACCAACAACCTACAATTACACATGCATTGACCCGCATAAGTGCATTCTACGATTACCCTTTACAGTGTTAAAACATGCATATTTATAGGTTTTACAATAGAAAAAAACCTAAATATTGGTGCCCAAAAATGGTTACAAATCCATGCATATCATTGGCTACAAATCCCTCAAATCCCGAGATTTTGTTACAGTCGACTTCCATGTCAGGTTACCAGTCGACTACCAGTCATCCTTCATTTGGTCTCTAGTCGGTTGTCTCATGCCTGCACTTCGACCTCTTGCCGATTGACTTTGTCGTCGATATATTCGACTTTGAATTTTCTCAGTCGACTCCCTCGACCTTCAAATTGTTGTTGACCACCTCGACCTTCGATCATCAGTCGATCTACCTCGACTTGACTTTCACTATAAATAATATAAGAACCCTAAATTCTCCCACTTGTTGTCTTCTTTGCTAAAACAAGATATTCTTGGAATTTCATTCATAGACCCAGGGAAGCAATGCCCATTGCCTCTCTGCACTAAGATAACTTCACAACACTCATAGACTTGGTCAATGAGTCAGCTATGTTTTGCAACATGTCTACTTTCTCCAATAGAACCTTGTTACTCTCAACCATATCTCTTACGAAATGGTATTGTACATCAATGTGCTTAGTCTTTGAAAGATAGGAAGGGATATTTTCTAGAAATATTGTGCTCTGACTGTCACAACTTACCTTCATAGCTTTCTCCTCAAACACAATTCTTGGATGAAACCTTTGAATCCATACCACTTCTTTGCTTCAATGAGTGGTCGCCATGTATTCAACTTTTTTTGTTCACAAGGCTATGACCGTCTATCACTTACTCATCCAGCTTATTTCTCCACCAAAAAACCTGAAGACATATCCATTGGTCAACCTCCGTCGATCCAGATCTCCATTCCAGTCAACATCGACAACTACATGTACATTTACTTTACCACTATCACCTTCATCTCTTCCTTGGTAGCATATAGCATAGTCCTTTGTGCCAGAAAAATACCTGAATACTATCTTGAAAAATGTCCAGTGCTCATTTCCAGGTGTCGACATGTCCCTGCTCAACACTCCCATTGCATGGGAAATGTCTGGTCGAGTGTATACCATCACATACATTAGAATACCAACAACACTTGCATTGGAAACACATGGCATGCCCTATATTTTTTCTTGTGTCTTTGGACACTATTCAACATAAAACCTTGCTCCTACAGGAATTGGCACCTTCAGTGGTTTGCAATCCTGCATGTTGAATCATTTCAGAACTGTTTCAATATACTTCATCTGATTCAACCAGAGCTTTCTAGTGGATTGATCTCTCTTAATCTCCATTTCAAGAATAATGTTAGTTGCACTGAGATCCTTCATGTCGAACTTGGAGGATAGCTACTTCTTCACCTCCTTTATTGCGTCCATGGTGTATTCAATCAGCAACATGTCATCGACATACAAAGCTACATATATGAAAACGCCCACCTTCTTCCTTGGAATATATGCAGTGATCAACTTTGCTTCTCACAAATCCAAAACTAAGTATGTAAGTGTCAAACTTTTGGTACCACATCCTTGGCGATTGATTTAGACCATAAAGGGATGTTTTGAGTTTTCACACCAACTCTTTCTTTCCCTTTAATACAAATATTTCAGGTTGTTTCATGTAGATTTCTTCTTCCAGATCCCCATGTAGGAACATTGTCTTCACATCCATCTATTCTATCTCCAGATCAAATGTTGTATCTAGAGACATTATTACTCTAATGGAAGTTAGTTTTGCAACAGGGTAAAAAATATCACCTAAGTCGACTCCCTCGACTTGGGAATAACCTTTCTCTACCAATCGATCTTTGAACTTCTCGACTTGTCCTGTGGAATTCATCTTCTTCTTGAACACCCATTTATACCATTGAGATTTATTCCACGAGGTAACTTGACTAAATCCCATGTCTCATTGTTGTACAAGGATTCCATCTCTTCGACCATGGCGGCCTTCCAGATTTTACCCTCTGCCGAGTCGACTGCCTCACCAAATGACTTGGGCTCATCATTGATGGAAGTTAGGATGAATTCAGAATGAAAGTTGAGAAAAATATACCTCTCAATTGGTTTATTTACTCTTTTTTATCTCCTTAGCACCGGAGTTAGTTTCTCCACCTCTTCTTTAGATTCAGTCAACTCATCTAAATCATCTTCTTTTTTCCTCAGTTCAAACCGCACCGTATCGAGATTATTCTTGGTATGAATAGATTCCTCAGGCTCAAATTTACCTATGACTTCTCTGAAGACCACATATCAACTATACACTATTCTCCTTGATGTAGGATCTCAGAGATTATGTCCTTTCATCCCTTCTTTATATCTGATGAAAATACATTTGATTGCCTTCTTGTCCAACTTGCTCCTATTTTCCTTGGGAACATTCACAAATGCATCACAACCAAATACTTTGAGATGTTCCACTGAAGGATTATTACCATACCATACCTCATTTGGACTCATCTCAACTAGCGTTGATAAAGGAGACATATTTACCAGATATCTTGCAGTCTTGACTGCCTCTGTCCAAAATTCTTGTGTGATCCCTACACCATTGAGCATGCTCCTTTCCTTATCCATCAACGTTCTGTTCATTCTTTCGAAAAATACATTTTGTTGTGGGGTATATGGTGTGGTATTTTGGTGTGCTATGCCACATTTCTTACAGAAATGATCAAATTACTTTCCACATAATTCACCACCATTGTCAGTCCTCAACACTTTAATCCTTTTCTCTGTCTAGTTTTCCACAAGAGCTTTAAACTCCTTAAATCTCTCGAAAACCTATGATTTCTTCCTCCAGAAATATATCCATGTATTCCTAGAAAAATCATCTATGAAGGAGATATAATATAGGGATCCACCAAGTGAAGGAACTCTAACGATTCACTATGCACCAATTCTAGAATCCCATTTTCCCTTATTGCTCCAAAAGGGAACCACACCCGACTTTGTTTTCCATATATGCAATGTTCACAAAAATCGACTTCTAAATCACATTTACTTTTCATAGCTCAAATTTATTTTTCTCCAATGTGTCCCATCCTCTCGTGCCATAACCTGGTCTGGTCGTTCTCATCATGTCTTGTCGAGTCGGTTTGAACCGACTTGGCTCGAGTCGAGTCAAGTTGTGTTGAAATCAAGTCAAATCAAGTCGTGGTCAAGTCGATTTTAGGAGCAACGATGTTGTTTCATCTATTCAAGTCGAAATTACCTAACATCTTGTATAGGGTACCAATCTGAACTCCTTTCATTAACACCATCGCACCTCTGACCATATTGCACGAATCCTTCTAAAACAGAGTATGCACACCTGCATCATTCATATTGTTGACAGATATCGCGTTTCTTGCCAAACCTGGAATGTGTAGCACACCTAGAAGGGTTATTTTTCTCCCATCCTGTAGTCTCAGTCGGACTCTTCCATGTCTCACAATTCTAGTTTTCAAGTCGTCCCCCAAGAACACATCACCCCCATCATATCGTTCATACTCACAGAACCATTCTTTATGTGGTGTCATATGATAGGATGCTCCTGAGTCGATGAACCAAACATATTGATCTGACTATGTACTAGTTGATGTTAGGTACACATCACCTCCCTTGTCCAAGGTCATCTTTCTCTCAGTTGACTGCTTCTCCTCGGATCTAACACTGAATTATGTTTCCTTCAACGTACAGTCATTTTTATAATGCCCATTGTTGTGTTGGTTTTGTCACATGGGTTAGAAAAAATACAACACTTACTTGCCTAGTTAATTTAGCTAAACAAGGCATAGGGTTGTGAGTTGATTAGGTAACCAAATACACATGAAACNTAGAAAACTTGCAAGAACTAGAACCATGAAAATGACAATCATATAGCTACCAATGGATCAATATATTGATAGGCTATCACCGTAGAGAAAGCCAGGGACTTATGAATCCCCTCTTCCTCCTTGGGAGGGATCTTGAGTTACCTAATAGAGAACTCTTCTCTTCATACAATGGCAAGTAACAATGGTGAAGAAATACAATGCCAATCCTCTCAAGATGTGAGTGGAATGGCCCTTGCTATAGTTCTTGAATGATTCAAAGAGAAAAGAGGATTCTCCAAGAAGAACTCTTGCAGTATAACAATACCTTGAAGTTCTTATTTTTCTAGCACACCCATGGCACATATTTATAGTGTCCATTCATGGCAAGATATAACTGGTTCATAATGTGAACAAGGGGCCTTTTAGGGCACTTCCTAGCCCTTGACCAACCTCCAAGCTAGATTTCGCTCAGACATGAGTGTCAAATCATGTTGGGGGTCAGATTGGAAGTGGTTGAGAGGCCAACAAGATTCATAAATGTGTCGTTCATGAGAAGTGCATGGGTTTATTCATAGACAGACGTGCATCCTGTGCATTTTGTGCACAGTGCATAATTAGGGTTGTGTTGGCCCATGCATTTTTCGCACAGTGCGCGCGCTTCCTTTAGTGAATTTGTGCACTTTGATTTTTGAACCAAGTATATAGTTTTATGCCTTTTTTATGGATTTTTATGTTGTAGGTGTACTAATTTCTACCGGGATTGATGTGTTTCTTCAACCGTTGTTTTTATTGTTGCAGACGATTTTTCGGTGATGACATATGCCCCATGATGTGTGAGGTTAGGAGCATATGTATAGCCGAAATACATCAATGTTTCTTTTTTTGATGGTGCCATTGTGTGGAAGAGCAAAGAGAGGAACTGCAAGAGTGATCCATCAGAGGGAGAGGGAAAACTATGGGAACCAAACCTTTCTCTAGGAAGAAAAAATAAAATCTGTATACAAACGAGGCGGGCATGCCCCATGCTCGTGTCATGAAACCAAAATGTGGGACTATAAATGAAGATGTATAATGATGTATATAGTTGCAGCACCCTTGGGGGGGTTGATAATGGCAGATGACGGTTTTGAATGCTGAATTGTCTCTGAAGCGAGTAATGGATGACGGTAAGAAGTGTTGATGACTCGTAGGCATTGATGGCCTATCAAATTTAGAGGTCTTGGACTGGTATGGAAAAATTCAACAGTTGCATAGTGAGACCCACCTTAACATGAGATTTTGTTGAAGTTGAATTTTATGGGGATCAACGGAATCATAAAGAAACGATGACTCTATCTGTTTTGTTCGAGACTCCTCATTGAAAAGGTAATGAGAGTCAAGATATTTCCACCCTTCTAGAAACTATGTTGATGTCGACAGGATGGGAGACGTGACGTCAAGAAGCAAAGGTATTTTTGAAATCCACTGAGTAATAGGTGATACCATGTACTGATGGGTAACATGGAAGAAGTCAAGACACTATGGGACTCAAGACTGCTCTTGGTTGGGGTTTTGAAGGATGATTGGAGCAACCGAAAAACTGGATCTAGTGTCAGGGGGACAACTAGACATGGGGTTAGACTGTGTTGGAGGATAAAAAAGTGGCCAAACTCAGAGATCGTGGTTACATGGATTTGGGATACTCAGTGTTTGAAAAAGATGTCTATATGAAAAAAAGGTGTATGCCCCAAACAATGGCGACATGGGTTTCTTTTCCAGGTAAAAGAAGGCCATCAGGGATGACGACTTAAAAAAGATATGTATATGCTGGAAACAAGGGCTTTATACAATTACCAAATGAATAAAGAATAATTGGGGTGGAGTATACAAATACAGAAACAGGTCCCCAGTGAAAGATGACTTGGCCTGTTTAGGGCACAAGTTTTTGAAAGAGAACTGGTGGAGGGTGGGGGCCCCATGGGTGGGTTTGTGTATTAGGTAAATGGATGGATGACAATCTGTAGATGGAAAAAATGATGGTGGATGAGATGGAGGGATAATGGAACTGCGAGGGTGCATTCAATAGAACAAAGTGTAGGATAATATGACCTGGGAGTCCATTGGGAAGGTTAGCAGTATGATAAGAAGAAGTATGGGGTTCATTCTTGGAAGTGCAAAAAAATATTGGGACTCCCAATCTTAGGAGGTGAAAAACAACATGAGTGTCAAGTTTCCAAGGGGAACTATGAATGGGACAACTCATGTGGGGGAGAGTGCTATTGATTACCAATACCAAAATGTGGCAGAGGTAAAGGTACTACAGAGCCATATGTAGGGACCCTAAAGGTAGATGTCAGCTGGTGTGACTGGGATATACAATTGTTTACAAAGGGGGTAATTACATGCCAGTGTCAAATGTATACCTAAAGGGGATGTAAGCTTGCTTAACAAGTAGCTACAAAAAAACCAAATACCCGATGTGAACAATATCTGATGATGAAGAACATATAACAGTTATTTGATAAAACTGAAAGTAAGCATGCATACTTGAACATGGTGTGAAAAAATGATCCTCCAGGCAGAACTGCAGATGATAACCCAGGGAATATGAATGTGTAGATGGTTGGATAAAGATCTCACGACCGAGAATGGTTCGGAAAAAAAAAAGGCTCTGATCTCATGTACCGGAATGTGGAAGTTAGGAAAAAGGGCCTATATATGGATGGTGGGGAGGGTGGCCATTAATTTATGACCATAGTTACTTGAGTGTGGTGGAAAATATCGCAGGTGATTTTACAGTTTCCATATGTTGGTATGGATTACAGACAGGATCTAGACATGGTGCTACCTCCCGGGGAGGACTGGGATCATAGAGGTATGTGTGTTATCTATCCTTTTGATTTTGGTATATAGCATTGATCATAAATGTGTATAGATGTTGACACTATATCTGGGTTGTTTTGCAAATGTTGGACCCCGGGGTCGAGAGGCTGAGGTTGTCTGGGAGCCACCAGAGGGGAGGGCTGGGCAGAGGCGCCAACGAGATGATGTCAGTAGAGCACCATCAAGAGATTCATAGGGGGATGCGGCAACCATCTTAGAGGATCTGCGCCGATGGTTCAAGTGGGTCCTACAGGGGGTTCCAGAGGGCGTATGGGCCCACATCCAAGACGATGAGGTCTTGGGCCAGTGTGTAGGCGTACCAACAGAGTGGCAGGCATTGATCTGCAGGGAAACGCTGGTGGGGGAAGCTATGACGGGTCAGCTTCCCCCTGAAGTTGGAGTGCCCCTAGATGGTGGGGTACCTCCAGCTGACATGGGACCTAGGGGGGAGCTCTAGGGGAACCGTGAGTGCCGAGATGATATGTATGGGCTTGTGGGCCCATTTCTGTATAGGCTATTTGATACCCAGTTTTGTATTCATAGGGATGATGAGACTTATGAGCCTACGTGAAGATGTGTATATATATTTTTTGTAAAATAGTGATGACCTTTTTTATATATATAGTGGATATATTGATGATCATTCTTGTCTTTGTGTTTTTTATTTATGGTTGTGATGTATTTTGCTATCTTTGATAGATATATCATGCTATGTATATGATGTTTTTAATGTGATAAATGCCAATCCAATACTAGGTTAGCCATGTGATCTGATACTTGATTGAAGTTTCTTGGAATATGTGAAAATGTAATGGAATCAAAGTTCTGAGATAGGAGTCTAACTTGCAGGTATTTGCGGAAGAGGCGAGGATCGTGAACATGATACACATTGTTGAGTTGTAGGAAGACGAGTTGGGAATCTAACAAAACGCTAAGGTGACAAATGTGGCGGTGACTAGCCTCAGTGAGGAGACCAATGACAATGTTATATTCAGCTTGGTTGTTGGTGGTCGGACCTAGGCATATGCCACTAGAATGGAGTGGCACATGTGAGGGGGTATAGAAGGACCAAGAAATAGAAGCAAGATTCTGGGTCCAGCGGCTGACACCATCAGCATAACCAATGTGGTAGGCTGATGGATGATGCATATGTCAACAATAAGGGTGATAGATTAGACATGAGGAGTGGTGGCTGATGTAAAAAAGAAGACTAAAAATTCTACAATTGTATGTAAGGGGAAACCTAAGGTAGGGGGGCTACGCTCAAGTATAAAACTTCTTCAAGTACAACTTGTTGAGGGGTTCTCAAAGGGGGGAACCATCTATAGAGGCCAAGATGTAGGCACCTTTAGTGAGGCAAGGTTGGATGATGAAGGGGCCATGCCATAATGATTCAAATAGAGTTGTTGGTGGAGTGTTTCATTTGAAGCTATGTATTCGACATACTTGGATGACTAGTTGTGTTCTTGGACATCGTGTTGATGTTGAGACTGACGAATGGAATGAATCAGGGATGAATTCTTATTAACCATGTGCATGACTAGAGCCATTTCTGCATTGTGTAATTACTCATGAGCCCGGAACTATTGAGTGTGTTGTTCAAATTGAATTTTGAGCGATGTGATTCTTCCTGCTGAGTTTGCATTTGTTCCTGAATTCTTCCTACAGTGCATTCTGAGCACTGGCAGTCGCTCCTGCTATGACGCCACATATTTACGCGAGGCTGATAGCAGTCTAGAGGCCAATTGAACTAGGGCTTGAGCTGATAACCAACAGTTCTACCACATTTGTGATTTAGGTGCATTCCTTTCCAGTGAACAAAGAGAGCCAGAGGAAAAAGGTCACGAGGGGTAAGAGCCACTGACATGATGTTGGTGAATTGAATTCTGTGTGAGTGGTTGATGGAGGGTGAGGCCATGGATGTATGTGCTAAAAATATCTAGGACATGCGAGGATTATTGTAGGGGAAAGTGCGGAGTGCAGAGTACCAGTTCTAGCATGAGAGGGATATGGAAATGACATGATGTAGTGTGAAGGGGAGAAAATATGAAGGGAGGAGCCAATCACAAGA
>JASDQU010029526.1:0-24638 GCA_032191745.1 Picea mariana | reverse complement strand
AGGGTGATAAAAGCGGATCCTCCTGGGGATGGTACTTGCCCTATAAAGTGCCAAGAATCCTGGTTCTTGTCATCCTGAACATTTCTTCCTAGTAGCCTTCATTGGTTTTATTCTCAAAAATGGAAAAACAATGATCAACAGCTTAGGGCCTTCTCTTCGGGCTTCAACCAACTGACTAATGTTCTTTACTCAGAAAATGCAAGTGAAAAGTGAAACTTAAAATGGTATGTACAATGGAGAGTGGAAACTCGAATCTTCTACTGAGGTGACACATAATGTTTTAGCATTATGCCATTCACAGGTGCTCTTGGCAGATCTGTCCCATCAACGTTGTTTAGAAAGAAAGCATTGTTTCCCCTGAAAGCTTGGATCATGTATGGTCTTGTCCACAGATTGTCAAATTTTCCATGCTTTCCCTTGTCTTCATTTCTGGCATCCCATCTCAGCACCAAATCTCCCAGCTCGAAATCATCCTCCTTGGTTCTTTTGTCAAAGATCCTCTTGATGTTTTCTTGGATGACCTGTGTTTTGTTGAAAACGTCCTCCCTGGATTGCTGCAAATGGATCATCTGGTTGACCTTCTCTATGATTCATTTGGCTCAGCTTGTACCTCTTAAAGAAACTTCATGACAGGGACTCCTAGAGAAGTGGTGAAAACTACATATGTACCATAGACCAGCTGGTAGGGTGACATACCAATCAACCTTTTGGTGGTCAGTCTGTCCACCCACAAAGCGAACACCAACTTGTTGTGCCATGATTTCTTGTTTTCCTGCAAAGTTTTCTTGATGATATTTACCAAGGTTTTGTTTGAATATTTTGTTAACCCATTCCCCTGAGGGTAGTAGGTTGTGGAATGCCCCAAACTAATGTGATATTGGTTGTAGAAATCTATGAGTTTCTTCGACCGAAAGGTGGCTGCATTATCAGTTATAATCTTTCTAGGGCATCCAAAACGAGACAAAATATTATTTTCAAGGAATTTGGTAATAATAGAGTCAGTGGCTTGCCTGCTTGATACTACTTCAATCCATTTGGTGAAATAATCATTGGCAGTGAGAATCCACCGGTGTTGGCCTGAAGACGGGGGGTGTATTTCTCCAATGAAGTCGAATCCCAATTGCTGGAAAGGGGCCTCAACTGAGATCGCTTTCAGAGGTAGAGGGAGAAGTTTTCTTTTGCCTTCAAACAACTGACATTGATGATATGCAGTTACCTTTTGATGCACATCTGCAAACAGGGTGGGCCAATAGAATCAAACTTTGAGTATTTTGTTGGCTGTGACCTTCCAGTTCAGATGGCCACCACATTCTCCTGCATGAAACTCTTGTAACACTTTATCAACTTCATCTTTCAGTAAACAATTTAACAAAATGGCTGCAGGATCTTTCCAATACAAATTTCCTTCTAGAATACAGAATTTTAAAGCTTTCAACTTTAAAAATCTAGCTTTGGTCTTAGTCAAACTAGGGGGAGCTTGTAGATTTTTCAAAACGAACATAAGGTCCTCGTACCATGGAGAGTTGAAAAATACCTCTCTCACGTTTGGAGTCGCCATCTCACCCTGTTCATCTGCGACATCTAGAAAATTAATGTCAAGAACATGGAAGTTAGATTCAGCCATTAATTTAGCAAGGCCTTGACCTTTGATTAGTTTTGTGGGCTTAATCTCTATATCGTATTCTAAAATGACAGCAATCCATTTTCCCCTTCTTCCATCTAGATTGTCCTGTGTCAAGATGTCCTTTACTACCACATTCAGAACATAAGCTATGGTGTGGGAATGGAGAATGTAGAGCCTAAAGTATTTTATGTCTTTTACCAAAGAAAAATCTTGTTTCTCCATTATCTTGTAATTCAGAGCAGTGTCCCTTAATGATTTTCTAAAGAAAGCTATGGGTTGTTCATACCCTTCACTATTATTTTGCAGTAACACCGCTTCTATAGTATGTTTGGAAGCGAAAGAAAAGAGATAGAAATCTTTAGTGAAATCGGGACTTATCAGAACAGGGGCTTCTGTGAGTGCTCGTTTGACTTGCTCGAAAGACTGTCTGGACTCAGAGTCCCATTTTATTTTTACATCTTTTTTAAGCATGTTTGTAATTTTTCTAAGGATCTCGGCCAGATTGGGAATGAATCTTCGTAGAAAGTTAATTCTATCGATAAAGGACTGTAGTTCTTTGAGGTTTCTTGGATGTTCTAACTTTTGTATGGCCTCGATTCTGCTAGGGTCTATTTTGATTCCATCTTTGGATATGATGTGTCCTAGCAGTTTGCCTTCTTCTAACCTGAAAAGGATCTTCTTAGGATTTAAAGAAATCCCAAACCTTCTACATTTCTCGAAAACCCGTCTAAGGTGTCGCAGGTGTTCATCATCAGATCAGGAAAACACAGTTACGTCGTCTAAATAGACAACAATAAACTTACGCGACTCTTCCACGAAGGCGATATCCATCGTCCTCTGGAATGTAGCTCCTGCGTTCATCAGACCAAAAGGCATTTTCACATACATGAAAGTGCCCCATGATGTGGTGAAAGCAGTTTTGCCTTGGTCGTCTGGGTGAACTAAGACCTGATTGTAACCCGAGAAACCATCCAACAGAGAAATTTGACTGGACCCGACCACCCTTTATAGAATGTGGTCCATTTTCAGCAAGGGGTAATTATCCTTCAGGAAGACTTTATTCAGATTTTGAAAATCTATGCAGAGTATGATTTCCCTGGTTTTCTTACATGTAGGGACCAAATTAGAGACCCACTTAGAAAAACGCAACGAAACTATGATCTTGGCATCGTACATTTTCTTGATTTCCTTTTCTATCAGAGGGAGCAACTTGGGATTTATCCTCCTAAGTTTCTGCCTAAATTGTTTTTGGTCTTCTTTTATTGGAATCCTGTGTTGTATGATGTTGGTATCATAGGCTTTCAAATCTTCATAGCCCCAGGCAAAGACATCTAAATATTCTTTGAACAACTCAATGTATTTGAGGTTTTTCTCTGGGGGTAATGATTTAGACAGTTTGACTATCCTAGGTTTCTCTTCAGTCCCTATATTACAGTCTTCTACCTCTTTTCCATGGGCTTCAATTTTTCAGTTTTTTGGCTACGTCGTTAAAGTCAAACAAGTCCTCTAAAGGAACTAGACCTTTAGGAAAAACATTGCTTTTCAACTGTAAAACATCAGCATCCAATTCGTCATCGCCTAATTCTCCTGAATCTATGATATTTACACTATCAATTTCAAAATCAGAACTATTTACATTTTTATCGTCATTCTCTAAATCTATATTTGTACATTCAAAATCGTTTTTACACTGCAGAAAGTCTTCAATTTTATCATCATTACCAAACACTTGTCAGTAGCTGATATTATTGGGAACGGTTGGTCTGCATTTCACCTCGACGGTGTATGGGCGAGTCAAGTGGAAAGGAATCTTACAGGTGGCTGACGACGTAGCCAATATGTCTGCCAGAATATTATGTTCCCTAGGCATTACCTGCAAGTCAACTTCAGTGAAGCATCTAAGGGCATCAAGAACAACATTCCTGTAAGATCTAAGACGTGGGTGTTTCACAGCATACTCACCTCTGATTTTCTTGATTATCAACTCAGAGTCACCTCTTACCATAATCTGTTTAGCACCAACCCTTTTCAAAAGCTTCAGACCGAGCATCAAGGCTTCATACTCAGCAATATTGTTAGTGCATTGGAAATTTAGTTTGTAAGAATGGTTTTCTGAATATTTGTTTCTGTGATTATGCAGCCAAACTCCTGCTCCAACTCCTTCTTTACTCACTGCTCCATCAAAATCCATGCTCTAGAAATCAGCGGGTAACTCTTCAGTTATCACGTTCTTCATCCTCGCTACCTCAATGATTTCTTGGCCTTCGTCTTGACTAGATGTGTCTTCCATCAGCTGAGCATCTTGTTCTCCCATGTCACCATCATTGTACAAGATAAAAGAATCCAGATCGGAATGTGCAGAGTAGAGGGGATAAATGTGCAGTTTTTCTTAGCTATTGACCATGTACTTCATCAATGTTTTTCTGTATAGCCTTCTTTGTTGCCCGAAAACTGGGATAGTGGCATAAGACATATCCAGCTGCAGGGTTCCTTTCAACTTAGCCCCCCAAGACCGGGACAACAACATTCCATATTTCAGCGTGATGTCTGCAACCACCACATCCATTACCATGCTCTTCGCAGGAATCTGAACCAAGGTGATGCATAGGTCCTTGATCAAACCAATACATATGACTTTATTGGAGTCAAATGAGTGTAAATATTTCTAAGGCCTGGTGACCTCCAGCCCCAGTTTCTCCATTACTTCTTTGGGCATCAGATTGTTGGAAGCACCCGAGTCAAGCATAGCATTGTGTAAGATCAAGTCATGTATATTTAGACTGATGTAAAAAGGAGTGACCTCACCAGTATCATCTCGACCATCTACTCCAGGTCTGAAAAGAAGCTCAGGTTGATCATCGATAAGGTTCACAGTGTCTGAATGATTTTCTGATCCAATGGTTAAGGCCTTCATGCCTATGTCAGGTTCAATGGCCAGTGCTTTAATCACCTGTGAACGATAACCGTCTTTGTTCATCAACTCTGTAAGTGGAATGGGAATTTTTACCTTGGCCAATTCCCCCTCAAGGCTGAAAGGTGTAGGGGCTCTGCCTTTGCTCATCAATTCTGGTTTGTCCACCATTTTCTTCTGCTCAGAAGTACTTGGTGGCTTAATGGGTGAAACCTTGGGCAGTGAGGGCCTTTTCAGAATGGTAGGGTTTTTCTTCACGGGAGCGTTGGCATTACTCTTCTCAGGAATATTCTCAACAGTACCCTTCTCAGGAATCTTCTCGACAGATGGCTTAGAAGTCTTTTTGGTTTCGACTGCCTTCTTTGTTTCAGTCGTCTTTTTTGGAGAACTCCCTTCTTTCCTTTTACTCCGCAGATTGTACTGCCAGTGTACCTCCAGAATGGAATTTTTGAATGCCTACTATTCTACATCTTCAACTTCTTCACTTAACTTTGTTTGGTTGAGAAGAAAAAGTTCTTGCTCTTCTTGGGTAAGGAAAATCGCTTGGTTGTCGTGAATGCCCATGAGATTGATGTGAGTGTCCTCCAATTCCTCAATCACTTCCCCCCCTTCATCAACATAGTTCTGTTGTAAGGGAGGTCTGATCTGCTGATCTGGACCCCTCTGCTCTCTTTGATCCCTAGGATCTCTCTGTCTGATTTGAGGAGGGTTTCTCCTAAAGTTAGGATTTCGGACTTGAGGAGCTGGTGGGTCATCTCTTGAAGGATTTCTTTCTGACACAGTGAGCCTATCCATCATTCTTTCCACTGGTCTAGCCAAAGAATCCAATTTGGAATCAGCGTTTGATGTGGAAGGTTCTTCTTTAATCGTAACCCTCCTCTCTGACCTCGGTGGTGCTCTTTTTACCAACAAATTGGCCTCCACACTAACAAAACTTTTCTACATGTCCTCCAGGGTGGTAGAATTTCTTTCTCTTAGTTGGTATGACATGTCATCATCAAATCCATCAGGAAATTTAATCAATGCTAGACCCTGTGGAGGTTTGATTTCAGTTGGGATTGCATTGTACAGGTTGTTGAAACAGGTGCAGTAATCTTGTACCATCTCACCTTGATTTCTTCTTATATTCTTGTATTCTGACAATATTTGGAGAGGGTTTTTCTTTACTCCCATCTGTTGAGAAAAATCCTTTGAAAAGCGACAAGGTTAGGGATTGAGGTGGCTGGTAAAGCTTTGTACCATTTCTTAACGTCACCTATCAAACTTTGGGAAAACAATCTCATTTGAACGTCAAACTCATCAACTTCTTGTAGGTCAAAATAATCATTCATTTTGTCAACATGTTGTTGGGCTTTCAAGGGTCCTGTTGCATCAAACTATGGGAGTCTAGTTTGGTAGTCTTGAGGCATAGCATGGAGAGGTGCGTCCAACACCAAGGGAGTGTATATGGCTGCCATGATGAGTGGAGGAGGTGGAACGACAACCTGGATGTTCGGCGAGGTAGCGACTGAAGGCGAGGACGACGAAGGACTGGCTGGCACCGAGGGAGTGGTTTGCTGATTAATAGTGGGAGATAAAAATTCAGGGGTTCGGGGTTGGAAGATGGTTGGGTCGAAAATGATTTCAGTGAAAAAACTACCTAACTTGGACCTAGACAGGCTTTGACCAGAACGGGTGTCAATAACGGGGCTTTGAGGAAAGACATGTTTTCTTGAAAAAGAAGGGAACTTATGAATGGGAATATGACTTACTGAACCTTCAGCAATGGTCTTTTTCCTGAGCAACTGCTCTGGATTCTCTGTTACTTTTGCAGGTTTTGGATCTGGATGAGATCGAGTGTAGACTTTCTTGGGAGCCATAATTCTTTTTGGTTTTTTATATATATATATTTTTATTTTGTGAGTCCAAAAATAATATGTACAAAGTTTGATCAACCTCTAAACATTACTTTCTTCTCAAATTTGAACTTTCTTTTTAAGGAAACGAAAACGTGAAATTATCAATTTTTAGTTCTTCCCCAGTATGGTCGCCACTATGTTAGCACTTGGTAAATTTCCTAGAGGTTGAAACAGAAGAAATCTACAATGGTAACTTTATCCAACCACTTTTGAAGCTGGGATCTAGCCCTTCCAACTTTAGAGAGGGATGTCTCTATACAATTTAACTATGTTTTCAATTTTAGATATTAGACTAGGTAAATAAATAGGTCCGTTTTGTTGTCAAAGTGTTTTTGATTTGGTTGAGACAGTCTACACATCCGTTGGGCTATGGGGTCTGTGTTAAATAAAAATGAAATACAACCAGAAACGTGAAGGAAGACTTATACAGGGTGAGATAATATACTCACTGGATCTTTTAATAGCTTAGATGATGGACAAAAGAAAAGATGAGAAAGATAATTTCAACTAAGAAGCAGTTAAGAATTCCTTAATTGAAAACACTAGAAGATAAACACTAAAATCTTTCGAGTCAGAAACAGGGTATCCAAGATAAATCCTACAACATTCATTACTCTTAAATATTAGTTTCAGAAAACAATATGATCACAAAGCAAGAATAACATTCAACTTAGAGAATAACATCACCAGTGAATACACGCAAGAATCCTGTAAAAGTGCCTCCTCTTTATTAATGGAAGATCTCTTCAAAAATGTTACAGTCTGATAGCGTCAGGGTGTGAAGGTCAACAACCCTCAATACTTCGAAAGGTTAAGTATATATAACTCAAATTACAAACCTTCCTGTCATAAATGATCAGGACGTTCTACTTCTATTTTTAGCCTAACTAATTTAACAAATCTCCTAAATCTCAAAACTGCTTGATGACTTGGTGAAACTGCATGTTGATTTCTGTGTAGACCGTTGATGAAGCCTTTTGCATGACCTCATCTGACTGGACAGGTGACTAGACCTAGACAGCTCATCTTCTAATCGAGTAGATCGCAGAGTTCCTCCCATAGGAGATGACTAGGCATAGTGACTTTGAGCAGTCTTCGATACACTTCGTCCATTTCAGTATACTTGGCGAATGTAGGCTTAGTGAGGAATATGTATCGAATCTCGTGTTGGATACTAATATCCCACTGAAGGGCATCCATGAATGCTTTGCCAGTAATGCTCCCTTATATGCCAATAAACTTTGAACTAAACTGAGACACCTCGGCCAATCTCTTCTTGTAATCCGGAAGTGTCATCAATTTGTCATTAATAACCTTAAGACCAGGTAGTCCCTTCTTTTGGAGAGCCTCAATCTTATTGAAGAACCTTTGTACCCCTTGGTCCATGATCTGAACCTTTTCTTCCAGTTGAAGCATTAATCCTCTCTTGGTCAAAACTCTTTTGACCTCAAGGATGGTCTCTATTCCATCTTCGATGCTCAGCTCTTCTAGCTCTTCTTTGGTCTTAGAATTGAGGAACTTGATGATATCATTCGCCTGTGTTGGCATCTCCCCCAATTCTACTCTGATCTTCTCAATAGCTTGTTTTCTCCTCTGGACCAACTCATTCTGCTCAAACATGATTTGGATCATGGGCCAAATCTCATTTATGGACTTTGTGATGTCTGTCCATACATTCTCTTTGACCTCACCCAATGTCTTCCCTGCCACTCTTTGCTTTTGGAGCTGCTGTAACTTCTGCTTGAGGTATTCTGTTACTTGCTTTTCCTTAGAGAGACTAGTCTGGAAGGAAGTTTTGAGTTCCTGGAGGTTCTCAACTTCATTTTTAAGCCTTCTGATCTCTGTCTCCTGTAGTTTCATCTTTTCCATGGATTTGGCGAGGTCGGTTGTCCCCTCTTGTGATGTCAATGGAGTTGCAGATGGGATTGATGTTACTGCTGCTGTGCTTGCTCCTGAAATCAGAATGACACTTAATGGAATAACTTCCATTGGCTTCATCTTCTCCTTCTCTTTTAATAATCTCTCCATCTCAACTTTGATTTCTTTGAGCTGCGCATTTTTCTCCATGAGCAGCTTGAGCATTTCATCCTTCTCGCCTTCTTTCTCTGCTATCTCCTTCGCTTGCGATTCCTCTATGGGCAGGAGCTTCAGTTGTTTCCTCAAGGAGGCGATGTCTTCATTCTTCTTATTTATCATCTCCTCTACATCTTTGATGTTCGAAGGATCATAGCCAATATTGAGGACCAACTCCTCCAAAGTCTTGATTCTGTTGTCCTTCACAAAGGACGATATCCTCTCCATCTTGAGTTGTGTCTGAGCATTGTTCAGTGATACTTGTGATTTTGTTGCAGAAGAAGAAGCATATTCCAATGTATGGAATACCATCTCCCCTATCTACTTGTGCAGATCCATCTGATCTGTTGGGTGCACGTCGTTCATCTGGAATTCGAATGTGGCCCTCTTGTAGTCTGTGATCACCTTGTGGTCTGGTACCTGCGCCTGGAGGAAGGCCATGTGCATCCTACCCTTTTCTGTGTCAAATGAAGATAGCAGCCTATGCTGCGCAGTGGACGACTGCTTCCGAAACTGAGTGTAAGTACTGATGGGAAGGGTCTGGTTTCTTTTCTTAATCAACTTGTACTTCTCGAAAATGCTCAACTTGGGCCTGGTCTTGCATGGCTGAGTGTCCAGTGGGGAGTCTATGGATTTCTTCGGTACTGTTGTGGTGATTTCCTTATGAAGGCTCGAACCTAAAGGTGGAATAAGAGTCTTAGTCACTGTGGTAGGTGGGACTTCTTTTTCTTCTGTCTGGCTGGGAACTGAAACTGTCTTGGGCCTCTTAGTGTGTAGTTGAAACTCTTTGGATGATACCTCCATGACAGACGGAGATAAATCTTGTCGAAGCCATTTTTACTTAGGGACCTGTGGCATGGTCATTGGTGGCACAGAGGTCGGGGGAACCTGCTGCTCTACTTCAACCAAGGTATCAGGAACCCATACTATCTGATTGGTGAATTTTTGAATCTCGGGCTTAGACACATGAACATACGGGATGTTCTTGTTCTTCACCTACATTTCTAAGATGATCCCGCAAGGATCATAATGCCATGGGAAGCTTAGTAAAAACTTCATCTCTCTCAACATCCTATCAGCTTCTTCCTCGACGCCCCGAATGTTGTAGATGAAGGAGCCAATCTGCCCCTTGATTTGAAGTTGCTGCTTTTTCTTCAATGATACGAAATTGATGTCATCTGAGTTCATGATTTGTCTTATGTACTCTAAAGTGAAGATTCTTACCGACACATATTTAGGCAACTTGTAGGGTGCCAAATCACACCCAAATACTCTGATCTCGGTGTGGTTTTGATACTGGTACCAATCCTCGGTCTTTTTGTTGTCCGAGAGATGCATGATTCTCTGGACTTCGTCGTTTATTCGAGGCTCTGGCCTGCCGCTCAACATGCTTACCACAGGGTGGTAGAACAGATCGATAAATGCCTTGAAGCTATACTCTGTGGAGTTATGCTTCAGCAAAGAGGTCCATGCTGTGACTGCCTGAGGCTTTCCATCTACGCCCATCTTCTACATGGAAAAACTGAATCTATCTGCTTGAAAGTAAACAAACATGTAGGCCAGTATAGACAAGTATCTGAACATGCCTTCCGTGCCAAAATTCACGAACTGTTCGTGAATATTTTCTGCCAAGAAGGTGATGAAATAAAACTGGGTAGTGGGATTTTCATCAGTGGAGAAAATGGATAGAAAACCCAGAATGGGATCATCTACCCACTAGTCGGAATAGTACCCTAGCAAAGCACAAAGGGAAGAAATGACCCGGTTACCCTTAGTGGAAAACATGGATGACGGGTAAGGGGGATTTGTGGAAGGGAATTGAGTGGAGGTGGGAAGAAAAAGCTCGAATATTTGAGCTCTCTGGGGAAAATTCATCTTCTGATACAACTCTCTGAGGATTTCTAGGTTGAAAGGAGACGCAGAGTTGGCACGGGGGATTTGCATCATCTGGTCGATGTATTCAGGCGTAATGAGGAACAGGGTGTCTCTGGACGAGAAGATGACAACTCTTTGTTCAGGAATATAGTGAGATTGACATTTAAGTGCGAACTCAAGAAAATGGTGGTTCTGGGGAAAGAGGTAAAGGGGCAAATTGGACTCCTAGAGTCCAATTTCATCGCTCTGGTCCAAGAAAAATTCCCTGAGCCATGATTGGAGGTTTGAAAAATCGAAATCGCATTTGGTATCTGCGATAAATTTGTCTTTTTCGACCAATGGGATCTTGTCCAGGTCGACAGGAGGTGGGAGAAACATATTCTCTTCTCCTTCTACTTGTCTGGGTTTTGGCGCCATTTCTGCAACGGTACCTACAATAAACACAATGTTAGTGGGGTCGACTGACTGGAGATGAGGGGGATGGAAGGTAATGGAGGAGTAAGCTATGAGTTTCTCTGGTGCGATGAGTGAACAACGAAAATAGAGAGAAATGGTAGTTGTATTCAAAAATGGGGTCGATTTGGCACGGGAGACAGGTCAGCTGGATAATGGATAGGTTATCCAATAATAAATGGACAACGAGCCACTTCGGGGTGAGATGGTAGGTGATGGGGGCTGAAAAATACGAACGGGTAATGTGGTGGCTAGGGATTGGAGGTAAAAGTAGCAATAAGGGGATGGTCATGAGTGAAAGGGGGTAGGGGACTAACAACAGTTATGGGATGGGACATAACTCGGGAACAAGTGGGACAAGTGGAACCAGTGGAAGATGATGTCCATAAGTGACGAGGGTCTGTCAGGTAGCAGATGGTGATGGGACTTCAGGGCCAATAGATTTATGCCACATATGACAAAGGGCCCGCCAGAGGAAGATAACCATTCCGGACCCCCCCCCTTGGTTAAAAACAGATCATCCCGGGGGGTCCAAAATCCATTGTGGGCCATTGATCTGCCTGCCTATTTCTGAGCCGTAGATCTAAGTGCACTCTTTATCGCTCATTCTGGACCCCCCCCTCCATTAAAGGTAGAACGGACAGGGGGGGTCAGAATCCAATCTAGACCGTTGATTTAAGCGCTCGTCCCTGGGCCGTCCATATATGCACAGGTTTTATTACCGATTCCGGACCCCCCCCCGGTTAAAATAAGAATGGTCGGGGGGGTTCGGAATTCTCTATGCACCGTAGATCTGAGCATCGCAATCAAGAGCATCGGTATATGCAGAGAGTATAAATGGGGAGAGGAAACGCACATGCGCTGGGAAAACTTAGGATAAACGCATTTTATGGTTTTTTCCCCACATTTTCAAATAAACATCACCAAGGGACTTCGACCAAACTATTTGTTTAAGCATTTGAAACATGGTGCAACATTTTACATCAAGCTAGTTTTATTGGAATGAAACCATAAAGCAACTAGCTTACATCCTAACCTATCTTCCTAAGACAGTTAACCCAGATTAAACTGTTGGGTTAAAAAATTACTCTACCCTAGGGCTATCTGACCAGGATTAGACAGTCTGTCTATATTTACTCACTAATCTAACCTAGACACTTTGGCTAAGATTAAACTGTTTAGCCAAATCATTCACTACCCTATCAACATCAAATTTAAAAGAACTTGGCCATCCTTGAAAGGTATGGACCAATTTACTATTATTGCATGGGGATTTTATTGCAATTCTTTTATGCCCTCTTTTCTTTTCTTTTTCTTTTTCTTTTTTATTTTTTCTTTTTCTTTTCTTTCTTTTTCTTTTTCTTTTTCTTTTTCCTTTCAAATTATTTGCAGAATGAAAAATCATTTGTCAACAAAAACACTAGAGACAGATAATATCCCAGTCACCAGTTGATTCCTATAACTTATAGGATGATAACATGTCGGGTGCTTTCCTAAGGGGGTCCCAGGGGGGGGCAGGTGTGCCCCCCCCTAGTTACGTGTAGTGTTCGAAAATGGGCAGTAGCCCGAGGCAACACCCCGTATTTTTTTTTCTTTTTGGGCGATTTTTGCTATTTTTGCCAGACTTTGCTATTTTTAACAGTTGTGTAAATTAATTCCATATTAATGGATTAGGGTTTTGGTATCTACGGAATACCTAAAAAAATTTCATATATATTGTATGGTGAATGGTGAAATTTGAGATAATGAATATAAGAAAGGTTTTCCCGGTTGAGGGTTTCCAGTATAAATCTCTGTGTACTATGTGAATGAGCCATTGATTAAATTTTGTTTTTCTTAAGAATCTATATGCATTGTTTTACTTCACAGGTTTAAAACTTGCAAATAAGGCATGTGAACCTTATGAGAGGATCCAGCAAGGGCCCAAGATATAAGTCAACTCTTAAGAAGAACAACAACTATACATGGATTACATCACAGACATGACAACTTTCAATTATTCATAACTTTTTGTTGAGGACTCGGAAGTGAGCAAGGAAGAAGTCATTGGAAAGGTCTTGGAAATAAGATTTTAGGTATTCAATCATAATTAAGGATTGAGCAACTTAGATCACATGTAATCAAAAATAAGATTGATGGTAACCATAAAAGAAAAATTGTGCATACCAAAATGGTAGATTATGGTTATAGCTAACATAATTTGTTGTATGCCTGTTTTCGGATGTAATGATTACATTTAAAATAGAAAAAGTGTTATAGATGTATATATATAGAAGAAATACAGACAAACAAAGTTCTTCATGTTACATTTGAGATCTTTAAGAAGTTATTTGATCAGATGTTCGTTTCAATAAGCAGCATGGAAAACCCTGATGAAATTCTTGTTCAGGAAGGATAGTCCTGGTAACAATTTTTGGCACATCAAATGTGAATGATAGGTGGGGAAATCCATCTACAATAAATGATAATGCATGAACCATAGGTTTATATGGAGATAAAAAAACATGGGAATAAGGGATGTTTTATGTAATATGAAAGAGTTTGGACATGATATCAAGAAGGAATAGAGGAACTTGAGGACATAATGTTACATCAATAATACTCCACAAGAGGATCAAGGTCAAGACTAAACAATGTTAATATAAAGAAGTACATAGTGGGAATACCTAATCCATACAAATTGATATATCAGGATGCTATTTTGTTTTATAAAGAAAGACAGAGTGTATACATAGAGAGAGTGACAACATCTCCAAAGATCAGTCCTATAGTTTGGATATAGCACCTCCATTATTTCTATCAGAATGCCCAGTGGAAGCATGGTATGATGGGAATCGTTATGAAATGATTGAAGTGGAATATGCATTTTGGATTAATAAGAGGGGTCAAGACAAAATAAAGTAATAATTCTTCAATCAAATCCAAGTGTTCATATAACCAGTCAAGGAAAGACTAAATCAAGTGCTTCAAGAAATAATTTGGTGTTAAACATCCAAGGTTAATTAGAGAACATGACTGGAGATATAATTTGGTCATGTAGGATTTGGATCAAAGGGATCCAAGTAATAGTGGAATGTTGAAAATTAATATCATCATAATATGTGGTTGCAAGTATGCAAACTAGACAAGGAAAGATCCTAGGATGGAGTCAATTCCTTGAACATCTTAAGGTAATGGAAGAAGAAATCATGAGGTAGATATCAAGATAATAGGGATGCATGAAAACACTCCAAGAGGGACAAAAAAAGTAGAAGATGATTGTTGGTGCATTCCAAAGGTGTTAAAGGTATTTCCACAATAGCATGGAGATATCAAGTCGAGAATAACTTAAAATTGAAATGAAATTTCTAAACATAAATAAATAAGGAACCGTGAAGAAGGAAATGGTTCTACGCATCGTTCGAATACAAAAAGATATGGTTCCTGAAAAGAATCCATCTCATGTGGCATCTATCCATGAGTGACATTCCATAGGGTGGAAGTATCACTTGAAATTATGCTGGTAAATTTAAAAGAAGTATTAAGTACTTTTAATTAATTATATGTAGCTAGCGAAGGAGTCATATGAGCATCCTTACAATATGCTATAGATTGGGAAAATCAAGTTTGAGTCTAGTTGGAAAAGACAAGAAAAGGGTACAAGAAAACTCAAATACTAAAGTATTCAGTCTGGAAGGGGATGAAGTAGTTCTGTCTGAAAAGTAACTGGATGTTGAAGATCCAAAGTCTATAAGACAACATGTTTGGAATTGTAATTCGTCCAAGTATAAGTTTGATTAGTTGGATCCAGGAAATAAATGAATGTTGAAGGTTATTATCAACATTAGTATTTGTATAGAAATGTAAAGGTAGTCAAGAGTGATTTGGATAGAAAGTGCTCTGGACATAAATAATCATGTAGAGTAATCATAGTGACAGCATAAGAAGCTTTAGGAATCCAGGAAGAATTGAAGACTTATGGGATCAACAAAGAAAAGTGATACCGAGAGAAAGAGGTTGTTGTGATTACTGTCGAAACAATTGTGTTATGGCTTGTTGGACAACCATATGTAGAAAGGGAGAATTCTTGCATGTTTGCAAGTGTTGTTGATGATGTTGTTGCATATAGAAGGAAGCAACAAAAAGTTGGAATGTTGATTATAAGACTGATAAAGAGGCATGAGATCTTCTACTGTCATCAACTAATCAGGTAACATCAAATTTATTTAATGATAGCTATGCAAGTAAGTATTTCTTTGGAAATTATGTTGCATAATTGTCGAAGGGGAATTAAGGTGAGAATTTCCCTAGACATAATTTTTATAATACATAGTATGGTATTATTTAAATGAATTAACATGAATAAGATACCACTAGGTGTGGTAAAGGATAGAGGCCTATAATAGTTATCAAATGTTCTTATCTTTTGAATGCACACACTAACATAGTATCATGTGATGTTAATTTGGTTATGAGGTAATAACCAAAGCAATAAAAGATAAGAACTTGTTATAGGAATGGATGCCAGGAAATCTAGTCATGTATGAGACTAGGACATGGTTGGATATGGAAAAGTATAGATATCGAAAGGTTATGTAGCACACAAATACCCAATGAGATTCCAATCTTTAAATAAAACTTGGACTGAAACATTTTTGCTAACACTAATGGACACCAAAGAATTATATTCTTGGTGTAGTGTTGGGGTCAAAAAGGAGGGAATCCAAATAATTGAGAAGACAATAGGAAGTGTGTGGAGAATGTGTCAAGACATTGGCCAAATTTCCAATTAATCGATGGTGAGATACATGAATTAGATATAGGGCATTCTGAAAATCAATGCAAAGGTGCATTGAATAGATATGCATTAAGAGTTGCACTCATGCCTAGTAATTGGCAGAGTTGCACTCATACATGATAGAATTGTATACTTAAATGCATTTGCTAAATGTATTTTGTGAGTGCATGCATATATATTATTGCATGGAAATAATTATACTAACGGATGAAATTTTTCTAACCCATGGAGTTGAGAACATTTCAAGAGTTGTTAGACATTACAATAGGAAAGTTTGAAGTCAAATAGTCGCATGAGCATTGACTACAAAAAGTTTATTTTCAGAAAAAATAACTAATGAACTTACTGATATTAATTATGAACATGTGTATGCATAGAATGATAATTCATTCTATCTAAAAAAAATATTTGTAGTTGTGATTGAATTGTTAGTTATAGACAATTCTAAGAACACTTCATAAAGTTTTTGTCCATATTGCAATGAGAGTATGATGTACAAAAATACTGACAATTTGTTGCCTGAATGAAATATAGAATCATTGTAGGAAAAATGGTATTCAACATGGTGCTTGCTGAAATCTAGAAGGAATACTACATCTTATTATTACAACAACAATGAAAAGTTATGAAATAGAATTTCATATTTTGGGTAAAAGTTGAATCACTTATGAAACAAGTTTGAGTTCTAAATGAATTCTTTTATGTTCTCTCATGATAACTACATGTGTGTGATGCAGATGAGATAATATTGATTAAGGTTGGAATGCGAGGAAAGAAAAACTACTATTGAGGACACTAAATCCCTATAATTGTAGAACCTTGGTGGGGTTTTGGTAAAGGATTAGCACTCTCCTTATGTGTGAAAGACTTGGAAATATGGATCGTTGAAGGACTCTATAGCAATGAAGAGAGCCCTGAGCCAGGAAGGGTGAGTGGAACAAGGAAGAGGAAACCCAAGGATGCTTATGGAATGGTAGCTACCATAAGGAGGGTGTGTCAAATGGAACAATGAGATGAATTATTCCTGGAAGAAGATTTATGGAATAGAGAAATTGACTTCCAACTATAGTATGAATACCAAAATTGGTGTTGGAAAGTAGAGCACTAGATGGATAACAAGATTCCAATAGCTAAAGCTCAAATATTTTTTAAGAAATTGAATTATACATGTATAAACAAGTTGCACTAAGGACATTGCAAAAATAAGGGGAGGGGATTGTAATATCCCAAGACTGAACCCGAGTTGTAATTGGAAATGTAAATATGTTTTGTAGGCTGGTGAGACAAGTGATTATAATCTAGGAGGATTATGTGATGATTAGGACAAAGAGCCTAGATGCTAAAGGCTAAAGAGCCTATTTTTGTATATGTAAATACTCATATCATTAATATAAATACATCACTGCGTGTAGACCAATTGTTGGCCCATGAAATTGCTTGTTTTCTACCACCTTTTTCTATCCTTATTTACCTCCATTTCTATATTCCTTGAGCTAGTGTGTGTAACCACAAGGGTAAGAATGCACCTCTATTATTTCATTGTGTCTATTAGTTCAAAAACGTTAGACATTGGTTGAGGGTTTACCAAAGAAAATAACTAATCTCTGAAATCTCACAGGAATAGAGAAAACACAGTCTGGAAAGATGATACAATCAAGGATGCAACGCAATCTGCAGGTTGAAGGTGCAAAAGAGGACCTGTTCCATGGTCCAACATTAGTTTATGTTAATCGATTCAGCCTTTGTGTATTTTTGGGAACAGTTGTTACCCTAATCTTGTGAGGCTCTGTGCTCCACAAATTGTATAAAAGGCCAAACAGAGATAGAGAAGGATTAGCCAATTAGTCAGCTAGCTAAAAGTTATCCTCTATCAAGACTGCAACTTATGTAATCCTGTTTTGTTTAATGAAATCGATTTTCTTTTGAGTTTCTGAGTTTTCGTGGTAGTTAATTCACCGCAGCCCTGATCAGGGAGTTGGGCCCGCTCTTATGGTTAGGTGTTGTCGGCCTATGATATAGTTTTGTTATGGTTTTGTGTGGAATATGTTAGACCTGTGTGTTCTGCTTCATTTACAATTTTCCTATTTTATTTGAATGTTACAGTTATTTATATTTCAACACCAGTAATCTAGTTTCTATTCTTTATTTTACTGCAATGATTGTTTACTTGCATGATCAATATTGAAAGAAGAACAATCTAAACATACAGTGCACGGTAGCCTGTAAAACATTTAGGCCCTTGGGTTGACAAATTAAATGTATTAGGTGGTAAATCTAGACCATATACCTGACCCCAACATTTTGGTGTCGTTGTCGGGGAGATTCCAAAGGAAAACAATTCGATCCATATTCATCATAGGATCAATCCCTCATCCTAGGAAGGAACATCTTAATTTTCCTACTCCAAGTCCTGGGCATTTAATTTTCTTTCATTTTTCTGTTCTTAGGGTTAATTTTTTATTTTTTCTTTCTTATTTCTGTTTTAGGGGGCACCCTCTCATCTTGAGGAGGGAAATTTATACCCTGCCTCAGGTCCTAAGAAATTAAATAGAACCCTCTTATAATTGAATGATTTCCTTTCCACCATTTGTATGAGTGATTAGGGTAGAGGAAGAAACCACGAGGGAGGAAGACCTCCAAGAGGAAGGGGTAAATATCAGGGCATAGAAACTTTTGCCCGTGAAATAATTGCAAAAGTTGAATCATACTAGCCACCTCAGACCGGATCAAGTACACCATCTCAAATCAATGGTAGGGGAGGATCTCAGCTTAGATCTGGGGGAAAATCAGTAAATCAACCTAAACCCTCCTCAACAACAGAGACGGGATTCAAAGAAGAAGAGTTGGCAAGTAAGAAGACAAGGGAGGAATACACCCTAGGGTTAGAAGAAGAATTTGTTTCACGTCGGGACCAAGGAAGTGCTACAAACTCAGGGGGGGGTCTTTTGGGAATCTAATTCACCCCTGGGTCAGGGAAACATTGTTCAAACATAAGACAACTTTGGGGAATCCTCCCACTAGGACAACCTTGAGGAACACTTGCACAACGAGGGACAATGGAGTACAAATAAACAGACTCAAATGCCTAGTGGGAATTCTGGAAAAACTCAAAGTACAAAAGTATGGCTAACTCATCACTTGAATTTCCAATTGGGGATATCATAGGGGAGGCTCCCATAAAATCTATCCCATTCTCTACACTACCTAATTTTCATGGACACTCTACTAAAGACCCAGACACATTTCTATTCGAATTTGACATTATTTGTCATGGGTATGATTATATATCTGATGCTCAGAAGCTAAAAATGTTTCCTGCTACTTTAAAAGGAACAACCCTGAGATGGTTCATGGGCTTAGGTGGAAAAACTATCACTACCCGGGAAGAAATGAAAACCACCTTACTTGACAGGTACCAAGATTATTGAAAATCTTGAGATGTAAAGGAGGAGATATTTAAAATAATGTAGAAGGAGGATGAGAACATGGAAGATTTTTTGGAACACTTTAATTATAGTCTACAAAGATTAGGGGACCGTGATCTAGACAAGGATATCTTTAAAATAATCTTTCTTTGAGCATTAAGGGAATATTTCTTGGAACTATTGAATATGGTAGGAAAAGGGGACATATCAAAGTTAGAATTTGACACAATCTATGAATTATGCATCCAATGTTCATGAGGAGTAGCCAGATAGAGGCAGGGGACTCAAATTACCAAACCATCCGAAAGTGGGGTCACAAAGATAGAACTTGAAAACCTGTTGGAGGATTTGAGGATTGACATTTTGAACACCATATCCTCAAAAATGGACCTTCTACAAGAAAAACAAAAGTAGATTGAGTCATAAAAATCCATGGCAGTATTTTTTCCTAGGTGTGGAAAGAAACATTCGCAACATGAATGTCCACTAAACACTATTTGCGCTATATGTGAGAAGAAACATGAGATTACTGAATGTCCTTCTTTTCCAGGATTCAAGGCAATCTTTTAGGTAGAAGACAAAAAAAAGCATCAGATCTACTTTATGGGACCAAAGAATCGATGTCATCCACAACCACAAAACATAAATCAAGGTATGCCTCAAGAATTCTCTCAGTATTTCAATACTTCAAATTTCAGATCTCAAACCATACCTTTTTCACCATCATGGGAACAAAATTATCAATACCAATATCCCACTTCTTGGAAACCATGCCCCCCATAGAATAATTCAACTAACGCATGGTCCCAGAACTGGCGTGGCCCTAATCAAATAAAATAGAATCAACTTCCTTAGATTATGCCACCACAACAGTTCCAACAACAACAACAATTACAGCTTCCCCCTAGTTTTTCTGCTAATAACCCTCCTCTTCGGACACAAATGCCTGTCCAATACAACCCCAATCCAAATAATAAAAGAACTCAGTAGGTTGAGACACTCAAAATCCCTTCTTATGCAATTTATACCCTAGGATGTAATGAACTAAATCTTATATCGGGTAGGGTAGTGAATGCCAATAATTCACCAATAATTATTGAGCAAATTGATAATGAATTTCCAGAGTCAGAACCTGATAAGGAAGATAGGAAACTTAAAAAACCTGTGAACCATCAATTTCCTCCTCAAAAACCTATCACTAAGGAACATCACAATAGTCCCCCTTACCTAGAAAGACCATCTCTAGCAAAACAACATCCTCATCCTGAATTTGACTTCTTGGGGGATGTACAAAATTTATTTGTTAGAATTCCCTTACTCCAAGCAATGAGATATGTGCCAATTTATGTGAAAACAATTAGGGAACATTGTTCTAAGAAACCTGGAAGGAAGCCTAAGGATCCACTTGTTGTCCATGTCATGGGGAAATTGTTAGACATTATGTTAGGAAAGTCTATACCTATTAAATATGGAGACCCAGGGAACCCTATTCTATTTGTACATATAAATGGGGTTAACATTCCAAATGTATTAGTATATCTGGGAGCTTCAATCAATGTTATAACTTCCAAAACTATTGCCATTCTTGGTCTGTATGATTTCAAACCCACACCTACCATTATGGAATCGGAAAATCGGTCTACTGTTAAACCAATAGGAAAATTGGAAGACATAACCATTTTGGTAGATTCATGGAAGTACCATGTTGATCTCCTAGTTTTACAAACACAATCTCAATTTGGAGGGCATCCTTTGATCCTTGGGAGACCTTGACTTGCAACAAAAGATGCCTATATTGGTTGTCAGTCATAAAATATGGTAATATCTAATGGAGGGGATACTAAGAACCTTATTCTGTACCCCCCTCCAGAACCAAGTTCATCAAAATGACCTGGACTCACCCTATTACAGAAATACTCACCTATAAAAGGGTTGGAGATTGATGCGGAGATAAGACCAATCCTTACCATTAGTGAGGCCCTTTGTTTTAAGAATGAGACGGAGGATGATACCATCAACACCTTCATCAGTGACTCTGACTCCATTCTCAATCTTACCCGGTCATTTCTCGAATTAGTTATGAACTATAATAAAGAGGGAACTCCTGAATATGAAACTAAGATCGATACTATCCCAATTGTACCACATAGTAGTTTCCCTATTGAAATTGAACCAAGAAAGATATTGAATGTCAATCCTGATCTCTCACCCACACAGTCTGAGCAATTACTTAAAATTCTTCTAGAACAGAAAGAGGACTTCGCATGGGAATATACATATATGAAAGGAATTCTCGTTGATTTATGTACCCATCACATATCCATTCAAGAGGGATGTCAGCCCATTAGACAAACATAGAGGAGAATGAATCCCACTTTGAAACAGATTGTCAAAGATGAGCTACAGAAATTATTATATGTGGGATTCATCACCCAATATCGGATAGTCAATGGGTATCCCCACTGGTCATTATTCCTAAGAAGAATGTCAAGTGGAGTATTTGTGTCGATTATCAGGAATTGAATAAAGAAACTCAAAAAGACCATTTCCCTCTTCCTTTTATTGACCAAGTCCTTGACACATTAGCCGGAAAGAGATTTTTCTCCTTCCTGGATGGGTTCAACAGGTATAATCAGATCTAGATAGCTCATGAAGACCAGGACAAGACCACTTTCACGAGCCCCTGGAGGACCTTTGCATAGAGATTTCTTCCATTCGGCCTTTGTAACACACCTGGTACTTTCCAAAGGGAAATACTGGGGATCTTCTCTGATTTAGTCAATGACAGTGTTGAAATCTACATGGATGACTTCACTCATTATGGGGATTCCTTCGAAGAAGCCTTGGAAAATCTAGAGAAAGTAATTAAAAGATGCAAACAAATGCATGTTTCTCTTAGCATGGAAAAGTGCCACAGGCTCATGAAAGAAGGGGTTGTGTTGGGACACTTACTTTCAATATTAAGGATCTGAGTTGATCCTGCCAAGGTAGAGATAATACTTCATTTTCCTACACCTAAGACAGCAACACATGTACGCAGTTTCATTGGTTATGCAGGCTATTACAGACGTTTCATAGAAAAAAATTCTAAAATATCACACCCTCTTTTTCAGTTAATAACCAAAGATGTAGAATTCATGTGGACAGATGAATGTGAGACCGTGTTTGGACAAATAAAAGAATTGGTCTGTAAGGCTCCGATACTTCAAGGAACAGATTGGAAGCTTTCACTTCATATTTCAACCAATGCTTCTCGCATGGCAGTGGGAGTTATTTTGGAACAGTAGGAGGACAAGAAACCATACACAATATACTACATCAACAAGAACTTAACTCCAGCTGAACTAAACTATATGGTAATAGAAAAGGAATTCTTAGCATTCATCTATGCCATTAATAAATTCTGACACTATATTATAGGTTATCCCACTTTTGTGCACGTGGATCATGTAGCCATCAAGTATCTCATGAACAAACCTGTAATCCCGGGTTGGATCACAAGATGGTTATTATTACTGCAAGAATTTGGTATCACCATCATGGATCTCCCTAGGAAGGATAATGTAGTTTCACATTTCTTGTCTAGATTAGAAAATGATACACAAGGGGAACATGTAGAAGATAGTTTTCCAGATGAACACCTTTTTGCAATTTCTACTCAACTTCCATGGTATGTAGATATTGCTAACTATCTTGCTACAGGAAAGGTGCCTCAACATTTCCCTTATAGGGAATGGCAGAATATCGTCCATCACAGTGCTCATTACACATGGATTGAAGGATTATTATTTTACACTGGCCTTGACCAACAAATCCGATGCTACATAGGAGAAGATGGTATTTATGATGTCTTGAAGGCTACTCATGATGGTCCATGTGGAGGCCATTTTGTAGATAAATGAACAGGTCATAAAGTGCTACAAATGGGGTATCACTGGCCCACCATTTTTCAAGATTCAACGAAGTATGTATGAGGGTGTGATAGCTTCCAATGAATGGGGAAGCCTGGTAAAGAAGATGAATTTCCCTTGAACACCCAGGTATCCCTTAAGCCCTTTGAAAAATTGGCCATTGATTTCGTGGGACCATTCAATTCCCCCTCACAATAGAAAGGCCATATTCTGGTCTGCATGGATTATGTAACAAAGTGGGTTGAGACGAAGGCAGTTGTAAAAGCAACCACAGAGGTTGTTTCAAACTTCATGTTCGAAGAATTTTTTGCTCGATATGGAGCCCCTAGAGAAATATTCTTAGATGGAGGAGCATAGTTCACATCACATTTGATAGCAGGGTTAATGAATAAATATGGGATCAAGCACAGGATCACAACTCCATATCATCCCCAGGAAAATGGTCAAGTCAAGAGCACAAATAAAGTACTGGAAAATATCCTCACAAAAACTGTAGCAAGTCATCGTCGATATTGGGAGAAAAAGTTTTCTAAAGCACTGTGGGCATATAGGACAACTTGGTGGAATACAATGGTATTTTATCCATATGAGCTTGTCTACAAAAAATATCCTTTGATTCCCATAGATTTCAAAATTAAAACACTTAGAACAGACCTGGAAGTAGGTTCGGATCTTTCAGAAGCCCAAAAAGATTGTCTGGAGTAGTTAAACGAGCTAGATGAAATTTGATTAGTGGTTGTCCATAATACTACTACAATCCAGGACCAACGCGCTAGATGGCACAATAGGTTTATCAAGAAGAATACATTTCAAAAAGGGGATTGGACATTACTCTATTATTCCCGATTCAAGGATTTCAAGGGAAAACGTTGCTCAAGGTGGATGGGTCCATACAAATTTGATAAGGTGTTTGAAAATGGGACTGTTAGACTGGTAACAATAGATAAGGCACGTACTTCCCTAATAGAAAATGGACACCACCTCAAAATATATCATAAACCAGCTTCTAAAGCCTTCTTTGTCAAACAACTTTCTGATCAAACTGATTTGGAAATCGTTAGTACAAAGGATCCTCCCTCTACCCCCTCATCTTGAATAATATAAAAAATAAAAAAATAAATACTTTTCTATTAAATTTGTGTTGCAGGTACCTTTCGACAGTTGAAATCGGCGAAGGCATCTCTGGAATTTTAAAAAGTTACACAGCTTCTACAGCAGTCGCTATTCCAAGCTACTACTACTCCGGTTGTTGCTACTCCGAGCTGCTGCTACTCCAATGGCTGCTACTCCAGATGTCACTATTTCAAAAGAAAAAATTTCCAATCTATCTGATGTCATTACTCCAAGCTATCGCTACTCCTGTTGCTTCTAATCCAATTGTCGCTACTCTGAGTGTTGTTATTTCAAAAAAGAAAATTTTGATGTGCCCTGATGTTGTTACTCCGAGCTGTCGATACTCCTATTTCCACTACTCCAGTTGTCGCTACTCCAGGTGTTGTTACTTCAAAATTGTCATTGTACGAGCTGTCGCTACTCCTATTTCCGCTACTCCAGTTTCAGTTTCTCCAGTCACTGCTACTCCAGGTGTTGTTACTTTAAAATCGTCATTGTACTAGATGTCATTACTCTGAGGTGCTGCTACTCCAGTCACCGCTACTCTTTTGTAACATCCCGCTCTGGCGCACTGAGAC